>JACEVL010001598.1:0-24832 GCA_020284085.1 Aporrectodea caliginosa
TGAAAATGGCGCTATAAAAACTTCTGTGAAGCGTGGGTCAAACAAAACCCACAACAAGTCTAAGACAAGCTTCTCAATATGTATAACAAACTATAGGCCTACAATCTAAGATAAGAAAGAAACGACAGTAAAACAGAAAGAATTAGTAAAGACAGTCAAAAGAAACAAGAAATAATGCGATAAAAAAATAGACTGATGAAAGATTGAAAAAGAATTCCGGACAAAAATATGAAACCTGTAATGCAGTGTATATATATAGTACCCTCACCAATGACAGATAAATGCAGAACTCCTAAAGAAAAGTCAATAAAGAAAGCGATAAGACAATAAGTAAGGAATAACAGATTATAAAATTAAACCATATGGGTGAGAAACATGACAACTCCTGAAGACTGTAACAAGTAGGCCTAGAGTTATATAAACTCTGTCTAAGCACTCTGTCTAGCAAAACAACATATGCATTGAAACTACTCAAGCCTAGACATACGCTGGCAATGAAAACAGTACTTATAGGCAGCAACGACTAAAAAGAAATGATATGGTTGAGAAATATGTATGTATAGCAGTGTAATGATCCGAATAAAGAATAACCGTGAGAAAAGGGAAAAAATGGAAAAACAAGCCTACCTGAATCCCGACAATGACTGCATGGTCCTGGTTCTTGAATTGATTGATCCCAATCACTCGACAGAGAACGTCTAACAGATGCGGTCCTGAAGGCGTAGGCGTAGGCGTAGGCGTAGGCGTAGGCGCTGTACTCAGGAAGCGGAACGGAACACGATCACCGACAGGAGAAATCGCACAGAGAGAAGACGGTCGCTGAGAAACGCCCTGGTTTGCTCAGTAGAAAGCGGTTGACACGGCTCGTGAACTCACGTCAGTCTGGACACTCGCTCGGAAGACAATATCTTAAACAAAACTACACAACACTAAATATCGTCCAAATATCAAAATAGAAATTTGAGATAAGAGAAGACCCCCCAAATTAAAATTTTACAATTTAGAAAATTAGCATAGGCTTAACGCGATGCATAGAAAATCCAATGCAATTAAACAATTAAGAAGAGAAAGGCTTTAAATGCGGCTTGTTCGGTAAGAGTCGCTAATTACTAAACTTAAAATTTTCCAAAATTATCAGAACAATTAAAATTTTATATCAATGCGATCCCGGTTGGTGAGCACTCCAGTCGAATCAAAAATAGTTCGTAAAAAATTCATGAAAATAATGAACTAAAGAAAAATAAAGAAAACCGTGTGACGACTGAAAGCAGAGTATGACATAAGTATGAGCTTAGGTTACGGAGTCTTAAACTATGCGCTATATAACTTATAAAGCGCTACCTCGTTCTACACCAACTATGGTAGGAGACTAGTCTGGTCTGATGAGATTATAGTTACTAATGTGTATTATTTATTAATAGAGATCTCTGATAACATGTACTTGGTAGTCACTCCGGATACGGAATGGACAATGGGGAATTACTACCTAACTCTAGGACCTACAGAGATAAATCATGATGAATATTAAACATTTAATTAAACATAAAACATTAGAGAACAGTTATACAGGTAATGACGTTAACACATAATTAAAGTTATTATAATAATAATGACGACAGTCAGACTATGAATTACGGTGTCAACAATAATGATAATAATAATAATATAATGTCACCAACTCTTTTCTTTCTTAGTTGTGACCTACCTCAAGAACTTTCCTTATCTCTACATATAAATTGCTCAACGTCTTCTAACTGTTTAAGAATTAAATTGACACAGTTCTTTGAATGTTTCTTTCTTTCTTCAAACACAGTTTAATAACAAACAACTCAACTCTTGCCTTAAAACAACTGTACTACACTGTATAGTTCAAATTCACTGTCATCAGCAGTTTCTAAGTTTGGCGCGCTAACTGCACGTGTAAAACAATCTACCGTCAGCCAATGTTTAGGCTACTTTAGGCCAAGCGCCCACGAGCCGACAGCGCAACTTGAGCAAATTAAATTTAAAAATTTGCGAAATCATCATGTACTAAATTATGCAATAAACTTAATACTATACAATACAGTAAATGAACAATCTTATAATCTAGATAAACAATCTGCTACAACATTTAATCGTCCTTTCTTATAATTAACTTCTACATCAAAAGTTTGCAGTGCTAAAGCCCAACGCACCAGTTTAGCAGACTTAGACATAGATTCAGTCAGATAAGTTAAAGGATTGTGATCGGTAAAGATGTGAACTTTAGATCCAATTATTATCTCTTTTAACTTATTTAGAGCCCAAACAATAGCATAGGCTTCTTTCTCTACAGTTGCCCATCTCTTCTGGGTGTCAGTCAACTTCTGACTTATAAATGACACAGGGCGCTCTATTCCCTTATCATCCATCTGCGTTAAAACAGCTCCTACTGCAAAATCACTACTATCGCAGTACAAATTAAAAGGTTTTCCAACATCAAAAACATATAAAACAACTTTAGAGCGTACAGCATCTTTAAGTAAATTAAATGCCTGTTGATGTCTATCAGTCCAATCAATCTTATCTGGAACATGTTTGCTTGTCAAATCAGATAGAGGCTTCGCAATCTGTGCAAAATCTTTGATAAACTGTCTATAGTAACCAAAAAATCCCAGCAATTGCTTAACTTGTTTCTTCGTTTCTGGGGTTTTCAAATTAATTAAACTTTCAATTCTATCTGGATTCATTTGAATCGTTCCAGAACCAACCACATGACCGATGAACTTTACCTCACTCTTACCAAAGATACATTTCTTTAAGTTCAGAGTAATGTTATGCAGTCTCATTTGCATTAAATATGCATCTAAATGCTGTAAATGAATCTTCCAATCATCTGAATGCACAGCAATGTCATCTACATAGGGCTCAGCAAATTCATTTATAGGCTGTAAAACCATGTTAATTGCTTTAACAAATGTTCTTCCTGAGTTGATCATTCCGAAAGGAACACGAGTAAACTCGTACAGTCCATTGTGAGTAACAAAAGCAGTTTTCCATTGATCAGTTTGCTTAACAGGACAAGTCCAGTAAGCACTTCGACAATCAAAAATTGAGATCACATTTGATTTTCCAACTTTGTGCAAAACATCTTTCACAATCGGCATCGGATATTTACAATCCACAGTGAACGAGTTAATGTATCTGTAGTCGCAGGCAAGTCTCAGAGAACCGTCTTTCTTTTTAACAATTACCAACGGACTTGCCATTCTGCTCGAAGATGGTTTTATAATGTTGGCTTGAAGCATTTCTTTAATTTGTCGTTCAACTTCTGCTCGATAGATGAGTGGAATTCGGTAAGCCATAAATTCTTTTTCACGAAATTCCGGTTTCAGTTCAATTTCATGTTCAACCAATGTACATAATCCAGGCTTTTCAGAAAATCGATCGGAATATTTGTTCAGTATTTCCAGCAATTGTTTTTGTTGAGTCAATGTCAAATGGCTAATCTGTTCAGGATCAAGATTCAGTGAATTCTTTTCATTTTGCCAGTCATTCTTCATCAGCAATTCAACCACTGAACCAAAGTCTTCATCTTCTTCAACGATTAGTCCACAACTCATTGCTCTTGTAATGTACTTTCTGATTTTATTTGCGTGAATTATCTTTCGACAATCGTCACCCATGTCAATCAAATAAGAGTACTTTGACCTTCGTTGTATGACAGTACATGGACCATGCCATCGTGAAATCAGTTTATTTGTTGACGTCGGATACAACACAATAACTTTTTCACCCGGTTCAAATTCTTTATGTTTCGCTCTTTTGTTGTATTGATTCGTATACTGTAATTGCTTCTCTCGTGAATATGATTCTGCAAACAGTAATGCTTTTTCCATATTTGCTTTCATGTCTTTCAAGTACTTTTCTGGTTGGATTCCAATATGAGGTGGTAAATTAATTTCTCTTGTCCAACTTTCTTTTAAAATTGCCAATGGTCCACGCGGAATCTTTCCATACACCAACATATAAGGAGCAATTCCAGTAGTTGCATTCGGTACTTCTCGTAATGCCCACACTGTAAACGGAATTACTTTATGCCATTGCCTTGGATTGTCAACAATTACATGATGGATCATTTTCTTGAATGTTTGATTCCATCTTTCTACTAATCCAGCTGCCTCTGGATGACCTGGCGTGTCAAATCTTGGACTACAACCCATTAAATTCAGAAATTCTCTTGTCAGACTCGCAGTAAAATTTGTTCCTTGGTCACTTGTGATCACTGAAGGTACACCAACGTTCATGAACAACTCCATCAAAGCATCACATACAGCTTTCGCAGTTAATGATTTCAACAGAAACACTGTAGGCCATCTTGTGCAAGAATCGACAATACATAAACAGTACTTGTGACCTGCAGCAGATGCTGGCTCGATTGGTCCTACACAATCCACCGTAATTCTTCTAAACGCCACATCTTCTCTTGGAATTGGAGTGATAGGAACCCTGTCCATCACCAAACTTCTTGCCTTTAACTGACATTTCTCACATGATTTGCAAAATTTCACTATATCTCTTCTCATCTTTGGCCAGGTAAAAGATAACTTTATTCGTTCTCTAGTTTTCTCTTCTCCAAGATGTCCTCCAAATACTGATTCGTGAGCCAACTCCATCACTTTCATTCGTCGCTCTTTTGGTAACACCAATTGATATATCGTTTGCTCTAATATTCGATATCTCTTGTACAGTAAGCCATTTACCACGCAGAATTCAGATTCTTTATCTGGTGCTAACGTCCACCATGCTTTCAATGATTCATCTTGTCTCTGCTGTTCTTCGAATTTCTTTGCGTCTGCAATCTGCATCTGTTGTTCTTCATCTTTCTCATTTTCTTCAAACAAATCTCCTATCGCCACATCACAATCATTATCCTCTTTCGTTTCATTTAGATTACCATTCTTGCATGCAGCCATCTCTTGTTCACTCATCTCTGCTGTTATACCATCTTGCATTAAACTTTGTTGATCATCACTTTCGTTTTCCTCTTCACTTGAACTTTCAGTTTCACTTTCCTCTTCGACTTCTATCACTTTCTTTCGCTGACTCTGCAATCTCGTCGTTACATTCGCTTGCACATCTCCTTGTATCATTTTCACTTGTGGCACGGCTTTAAGTTCTGCAATGATTTCTGGATGCAACAAGAATCTTTCTGTGCTTCCCATTTTTGCAATACTAGCACACATCAATGTCACATAAGGTGTAAGTGAACATTTGACTTTATGCGGAATTACCTCTTCTTCCACATCGTTACAACACAGCCTTACATCAACTTTCACCAACTTTGCAGGAATGGCATCTCCTGCCACGCATTGTAAGTTCACTTTTCCAATCTGCTCCACCTTCATGCCTTCCAGTAATTCTTCACTAATCACCGGAACCTCTGCTCCAGAATCAATCAGTGCTTTTACTTTTATTGGTTCTTTTCCTGCTGTTCCACGAATTTCTACCTCGACGTACTGTAATAACACTTTCTTTAATGTTGTACTTTCATCTTTTCCAGCCATTTCTTTCTGCATTCCATTGTGCAATAGAATTTCTTTCTGAATATCAGGTGAAAGGTGACATTTCATCACTGACTTTACTTCAGTTTCATTTTTCTGATGTTCTGTGGCTTGACTTTCAGAATTATCAACCACTTGAATTCGATTCACCCTCGAATTTTCTTGTTTTCCATAATTTGAGGTTGTAACAGGAACTGGACAGAATTTCATTAAATGCCTGTCTGATCCGCAGTTGTGACAACGTTTCACCACTGCACCTCGTTGTTCGATGCTTTCTTTTCTCTTATATGGAGTAAACGATGCATTGCCTTCTCTTGCGACAAACCTTGGTGGTGACTTGTTATATACCGGACGTTGTCTGGCCATCATCGATTCTCTATTCTCGTGAACAACCGGAGAATTTGGTTTCACTTCTGCACCTCTGAACTGATTTCCTGTTTCTTGATTGCTCTTCCAATGAAAACCAAAATTTGGAGTGAACTGTTGATTTCTTTTGCCATTAGGAACAAAACCAAAACTTGTCTTATTCGGAATTGCCAAACCAATTCGATTATTAACATGAATGTCCGCTAGGTCTGCCACAACACTAGCTTCGTAACAATCAGTTCCTTCCTTCGACAATACAAACTGTAGTGGACCTGGTGGTAGTGATTCTTTCAACTTATCCGCCACTAATAAATCAAACAGCTTCTCAAAATTCTTATCCACTTTGCGACTTTTCACATAATAGTTCAGCAAGTTCTTCAGCCTAGCTGTAAACATTGTATACGTTTCTTCAGCTGTCTTCTTCGCATCAATAAACTTCGATCTGTACTCTCTCGGTGTCAACTTGAATTCTTTTAACAAGTGCTGTTTCACGATCTCATAATCATCTAAATCAGCGAATGACAATCTGTTTAGCACAGTTCTAGCTTTCGGAGTCATCAATGGCAATAGTAACTTCACCCAGAATTGTTCTTGCACGTTGAAACTACGAAACGCATTCTCAACCGTTTCGAAATATAATGGCACCTCCATCATATCGTTTGGCATTTTAGGTAACACGTGTTTCATGGCATCACCAATTTTCTTTATTTTCGAAACCATCGTTTCACTTTCTTCCTGTTTCCTTTTCTGTTCTTCTCGTTCTTCTTGCCTTCTTTGTTCTTGTGCTTCTCTATTTTGTTTCTCCTCTTTGAGTTGTGCTTCTTTTAATGCTATTTTTTGTTGTTCCAACTTTAAACGTTCTTGTCTTTCCGCTTCCGCCTTCTCCATGCTTTCTTTCTGTAATTTCAGTTCTTCTTGTCTAACCTCTTCTGCTCGCTCCAACTCTGAAATTCGTACTTTTTCCTTTTCTTCTTCACGTAGTCTCTTCTCTTCAATCTGTTGCTGACGTATCTCTTCGTCACTTTTCCGCGCCTTTTCAAATTCAATCATCTGCTCTAATCTTCTCCTTTCAGCATCTTCTCTATCTTTTCTCAATTGCTCTAATTGAATTTCAAATTGCTGCCTTTGCAATTCTTCTTTCTCTCTTTGAAGACGTAATTCTTCCAGTCTTACATTCTCTGCTTTCTCTTCTTTCTCTCTCTGAAGACGTAATTCTTCCTGTCGTATTTCTTTCTCTTCTTGTCTGACACGCTCTGCTTCTTCTCTTCGTTTCTCCTCTCTTTCTTTCTCGTCTTGTCTTACACGTTCTGCTTCTTCTCTTCGTTTCTCCTCTCTTTCTTTCTCTTCTTGTCTTGTCATCATCATCCATTGCATCATCATCTCCATAGACATAGGCCCAGGCGGTTTCTCAGTAACCTTTTCCACAGCACCGCCGACAGCACCTTCTTCTTCCTCTGCTTCTTCTTTAAGCCAGACTTCAGCTAACGCTTCTAGCATGTCTTCACGTGACATATCTTTCAGTTTCTCTTCTTCAAAACCAGCCTTTAACAAGCGCTGCTTTAATCTTTCAGAAGACATCTTCTTCAGTTCTGCTTGTTTCTTGACACTTAATTTCTCCATCTTACTTCTTTACTTCAGTGCTGTCCTTTCTGGAAAACACGAGTTTTCTTTTGTGTTTGAAGTATTGGGGATTGTTCTTTGTTTGATAACAACCAACTTTTATACCTTTGTCGTTGAGGCTTTCGTTGTCGTAGATTTACCAATTTACCAATGATTCAAATGCGTATTCACCACCAGACGTTGTTTCGAATCCCAGACGTTGTTTCGAATCCCACCGCTGCTGCCACCAAATATGTCACCAACTCTTTTCTTTCTTAGTTGTGACCTACCTCAAGAACTTTCCTTATCTCTACATATAAATTGCTCAACGTCTTCTAACTGTTTAAGAATTAAATTGACACAGTTCTTTGAATGTTTCTTTCTTTCTTCAAACACAGTTTAATAACAAACAACTCAACTCTTGCCTTAAAACAACTGTACTACACTGTATAGTTCAAATTTACTGTCATCAGCAGTTTCTAAGTTTGGCGCGCTAACTGCACGTGTAAAACAATCTACCGTCAGCCAATGTTTAGGCTACTTTAGGCCAAGCGCCCACGAGCCGACAGCGCAACTAAGGCCTAAGACTAAAACGCTTAACAATCGATACACATTATATATATATCAACCTAAAGAACACCTGTGCTCATTATATATGCAAAACATTTGTTCACATATAAGTTTACTTATAAAACAATGAAGTGCTTCACCAACCCGTTTCCAAAGATTACCCCCAACAGTTACTAACCCCAATTACCCTTTAACTAAACCCGAACAGGCACCGAACAAGCGCCGTTCCTAGAAGCGCAGCCGGTTTTATGGGCGCCTCCTGGAAGGCAACTGGGAAGCCGTCCAATCAGAGACGGAGCCCAGCCCAGGTTACCTCTACTTTGCCTGTCAGAGATAAATACCTAACCAATGCCATACAAGCCCACACTGCTAGCCTTAGTTGAACTTGTAATGCCTAACCCAACAACTACTATATATTCATACGTTATTATCATTCCAGTAAGCCTATCTATACTTTAATCCATTAATCTAGCCTATATTAAGAATCTAGCCTCATGATATTTCTGAGAACTCGGTTTATGAACCACGTCCATTCGGAATGTCTCTGCTAAAGTACTTGCCTGGATGTCCCGAGGCTGAATTCGACTGCAAAATGGAGTTTTATGTGGTTTTATATAGCGAGCGTGTAACAAGGACGCGTACAACGACTCATCGTCTATCAACTCGGATTTAACTGTCGGACATCACCTTTACTCACTGAAGGAAATAATCTGGCTAAGAAGGAGCAACAAAATTTTCATCAACAAGAACCAGATATTTAGTTTTTACTGCAGGCCATCAAACGTGCTCCGCTGGCTGACGTTATTACTCATTCGCCAAAGGAAATGTATAATGTATGCTTTTAAAGTGTAAAATTTGTTTTGTTATAATGATAATTGTTTTTTCTTGATAAAAAATCCTAAAATAACATTAACTAGCGCAGTCTCAAATATAGACTGTGGAACGTCGGAGATTCGGTGCACACGTCGTTGGCTTTTCCATGTGGAATTATTCACCTGGTGGTCTAGGATTATTGTGACCTATCTCTTTCGTTGGCGCTCTCGGCGGCTTGACACGTATATATTCCAGAAGATGCGTGTCATTTTTCTTGATAGTAGATTGTTATGGTGGATTTAGAAAAAAACTATAAGACAATTATTTGACACGTGGGAAGAAACGCCACAGGATCTTTTGAACAAGAAGAAAATGTCACAGTTTATGAAGATTTGCCGACATAATTATGGTGGGCGAGGATATTCAAACAGCAGGCTAGTCCTATATTCCAAGTAAGCCATGGCAAGTATGAAATCAAGCTCTGGATGCTTTGTGACAGCATTATCTCTTGTGGGGCGTGGTGATGTAGGGGTATGTTCGGTGCCTTGCAGCCGGAGGGTTGCGGGTTCGAATCCAGCTCAAGCCCCCGCGTAGGGACCCTGGGCAAGTCCTTCACTTGCAGTTGCTCATGCGCTTCGGCGTGAAACTCCGATTCAGTGTTCGCGCTGTAGTCGGGAGTAGGGGTCTGCGGGTATACCGTACCCGCGGGTCTACCCGTACCCGACACGTACCCGCGGGTCGGGTACGGATCGGGTAGGCATTTCACGGGTCGGGTCGGGTCGGGTACGGGTAGGAGCATTACGGGTACGGGTATACCCGGTTTTACCCGTACCGACGTGAAATTTTGGGGTTACATGTAATAATTATTGAGTCTTGCTCCTTCAAAGACTTACTATAAGTTGTGGTATTCTGTGTAAGTACCATATGCTTGTGCTAGCCTATGTCCGTGCGCTTTAGTGAACTTTACATTCATTGAAAGATGTTCAAATTACAGTCACAAAGTGCTTTGCACTACTACTGCTACGCCTACTACGCCACCACCACCCCCACCACCACCACTACTTATTATTATTATTTTTTACCCGAGGTATATATGATCCCTCAGGTTCTTAGAAACTAACTAGGAGAGTAAAACCATTCTGGAACTAACAATTATTATTATTATTATTATTATTATTATTATTATTATTATTATTATTATTATCATCATCATCATCGTCATCATCATCATCATCATCATCATCATCGTCATCATCATCATCATCATCGTTATCACCATCATCAGTAGCATCAGCATCAGCAATCACCACCAAATCAGCCTATTATTATTACGACTACATGATAACTATTGAGCGAATTAGCCTGGTAGAGACTGGAACTATGGAAAGGCGAACTAATAAATGGCGGGTACGTTACGGGTACGGGTATACCCGCGGGTACGGGTCGGATCGGGTAGCAATTTTGAATACGGGTCGGGTACGGGTACGGGTAACGTTTCTGGGTTACGGGTACGGGTCGGGTAGCAAAAACGCTCTACCCGCAGACCCCTAGTCGGGAGCGCCTCTGAGTAGAAATCTTGAAGGGGCGCTATAACAAGTGCTTATGCATACATACATACATACATACATCTCTTGTTTATCGACTGCAGTTGTACACCGGAAGACAGGAAGGTTAGGACAGGGAACAAAATAAAGTGGAACCTGTCATGAAGCGCTCTCTTCCATCTCAGGTCGTTCGGTCTAAAAAAAATTGAATATAAGAAAAATTGTGAAATGACACCTTTAGGCCTAATCGTCTACATCCCAGCTTTCGGCCCTGCAAGTGCCAGCCATAGGTCTGACTTACGGTAAAATGTGCACAGCAAACACATTGTGTCCAGAGTCTGATCACTCAACCGGGAACTGATCTTCATACACACAAGACATGAAACCATGTTTGATTGGCTATTTACTAGTGTCTGCTGCCACCAGATATGAAGCAGCTTGCAGAAGTCATGGCTTGTGGTTTACAGTTTCAATGGACAATACGAGTCTTTGGAGTAGAAGATAACTGTAAGGAAGTATTATGAGCGACTCAGTTTATTATCGACACACATTCTGGGATTGCGTTTCACTCAAAAGATGCATTGTCCTATCTTGTATAAGTGAGAAACGCCAACGATATGCAATCAGTTCTAGTTAAGATTTCGATTGTGAACGTCTGAGCTAACTTTTTGTTCAACGCCAACGAATTGCACAGTAAAAGATTCCCATTACGCCTTAAAGTTAACAAAGTTGTCTGCAAAATGCTCAGAGTTTTTGGCAATGCAAAAGTTTTCTTCATCATCGGCTTTTTCAAGCTGACAGTCAGTAAGTATACACTTGTTGTTTTATTTTTAAATACGAAAATGCTCTATCGTAAGTTTAGGTGAACGTGAATTTTAGAACTAAATTCTTTACCAAAATCTAGTATATCTCTAGAATTATGTGTCTTTTCTTTCCAAAAATATGAAGGGCTTATCATTACGACAGCAAGTTCTTTTCCATCTATTAGTTGTGTTGTCATTACAGGAGCAACGTCTTGCATTGGGTCAGTATTTACATTTCAATGCATAAAACTGGTGATAGCTGCAGTATTCTAGGCCTACATAATTATATATTTTGCTTTCGTTATTCGAAACAACAATGCTGTAGTTAATAGCTAATTAATTTTTCTTCGATCGTTATAATTATGCCTTTGATGATTATTACCGATGACATTATGCAATGGATTTGAAATGGATTTGAAATGGAACTGTTGCTGTGTTTGGAAAATATCCTAGTTATTGGCACACATTTTTCTCTGCCTTCCAGCCACTCGGATGAGCCACTCCGAAAGTACCAGGTGGTTCGCCATTAATCATATGGATCCCTTGAATCTCATTATCGATGGAGTGGGCATTAGGCGTGATTATACGGTTTGTGGTACCTTGTGCATAAGCGATTGCGATGATGGAAAGTAGGCCTATATGCCAGTGTTTATTGATTTTCTTCAGGTAATCAAGCGTCACTGAGTCATGCACACTGTCAGTTGACGAACACCTGCTTTGGAGGAATGACCGACAAATTGACAAATGAAAGATCAACGACACCGAAGATCACTGACGAAGAAACCAATTCAAACACGCAAACTACTATCACCACTTCAGACGATACAACATCACTGGCGACGAACACTTTAAGCAGTAAAACTACTCAAGACTTCAAAGCTACACCTTACACAGCATCACCGATCTCTACCGCCAAACAACTCACTAAAGTTACAAGCAGAAGATATCAAGAACCGAAAGAAACATTTGATGAAGGGGAAGTATGCAATCCCCGATCATTGAAATCACCAGAAGGTATAATTCTAAATGCTTTTTAAAATGATCTTTGTCTCATTTGAATAATATTGTAATACGGCGTAATCTGTCGCACGAACCTATCGTCACTTTGATCCATTCTTTCATCATGATGCGGCTAGACTTCTGCAATAGGCCTACAGTACAGTCCTGGCAGGCCTTCCACGTTTTCGTATTTGTCAACTTCAGTCCGTCCTTAATTGTACTGGACGGATCGTGGCCAACCAAGTCATTTATCGCAAATATCAGCCTGCATGCGCAACACCTGGCGCTGGCTCCCTGTGAATAAGAGAATACAGCTTAAATTGCCCCTCATGGACCGCTCTTCGATCACTGGCTAGACAACAGACTAATTTTCCGACCTCCTCACACTGGTCTCAAGCTGTTCCCGCTGCCGCCGGCTACTTTCTACATTCCATGGTCAGCTCATCTCTCACGTTCTCTCACGTCGTCTAATGCGCTTATCTTCTATTCTGGGGATCCGATTTTAAATAGTGGTTTCATTTTCCACGCCATGAGTTCTACATATAGCCTAGGAAATTCAGGTTGTTAATTTGGACAAATGTAGGGGAGACCGGGGCAAGAGAGGCACCTTTTTAGAAAACCTGTTATATTTCCGAAAATATATAACATAATGACACAATTCTTTTTTAGGCATGTAGGCAACTCATAAGGCTAACAGAAAAACCTTTAAAATTGACTATATATGGTAAAATATTTTGCAAAACGTGCAAAACACAACCAGATATATTTGACACTCTTGCCCCAACACTTAGGGCAAGAGTGGCATATGCTGGGGCAAGTTTGACATGGAGGCATGACCAATGGCAGCTAGGCTATCTTAACTATTTAGTTGACAGTTAACAACATACATACTTACTTACTTACTTAGTAACGAAAGGTGAATTAAAACTGTCAGTCGTATTTATGATCTAAGTAAGAAAAAATTGTGGTTAACGACAGTTATCACATTTAAATTGCTTGTCGCCGGGCTCAATAGGGGCGCAGCTTTCATGGCACCAGTACTTGCATGCTAAGCATTGAATACAAGTTTCTTCGGGTGGGTCGCTGTAAAGCTCTCTGCAATAAATACAGTAGAAATAGGTTACACTTTCCGCTCTGTATTTCTTAATAGTACTCTTCTGTTGCTGGTTCTGCTGCTGTTTCTTCTGCTGCTGGTTCTGCTTCTCTTTTTTCTGCATCTGTTTCTGCTTCTGTTTTTGCTGCTGCTGCTGATTCTGTTTCTTCTACCTCTGGCTCCTCTGCTGCTGGTTCTTATCATTCTCTTGCAGATTAAGTTTCTTCATAAGCGTCCTCTTAACATATTGCTTCTTATCCTCTAGCATTATTTTGTAAGGCGTACTCGTTAGCACGCACAAGCTTTCCCCTTCGCGTTTGCGCCCTGCTTCGCATTCTGTGTGCGGATGTGCTGATAAGTACTGATGTCCAGCACTGACACATTGGCTATTGGGCATGGTGCTTTTGTCGTATTTGTGCAGCTCAGCATCGTTACCGGACTTGTATCGAAGTACGGCAGCTTTACGGCAGCTTACGGCTGGTTCGTTTCATCATCATCGATAGGCTCTGCAATGAAGCTATACAATTATTTATTTTTAGTTTAAATTTAGCCTACGTGTATCTAGTAATAAGCATTGCTAAAATAGCAGAAAAATTGGAGGCAATGTGGCAAAGTATAAGTTACATTAGTTCATTGTATAATAAATATTAATTAATTAATTATTTATGTATCTCAGAGATCAGGGAATTACTTATAGATAGGCCTGCAGGAAGTCCAGCTGAATGTGCGACTTTGGCTGATTTGGCTCATCTTCAAGTTTGTTGGAATTTTCAGATGAGCAGGTGAGTTCTACGTCGATTAGAGGAGTTCTGGAATACTGACAGGCTCGGATGAGCAGGCAAGTTCCATATCGATTGCGGGCTGGTTTAGCTTACATGTATCGGCCTGTTGTGACTGGATGTCCAACAGAAAGTTTGTTGGTGATTTTCGCAGATTTCGGTTATGCCATGATGGAGCACGTGGCAATGCTGGTCTAAGATGCGCGGAGGTTGGCGGTCGATAACCTGGATACTTCTTGCTGCGACGCGAGTTGGTATTAGCCTTTGCTTTCGGGTATGATATCCCATCAGTATTTCAGCATTTGCAAACCTCAGGTTGATTGCGTTTATGGCGTAGGCCCAATCCAAATGTTGTTGCGGTCACATTTGAAGTTCTGGCTTGAAGAGTAGCCTTTGATGTACTTAACTTGTTTAGACAAGTTTTATTTGTGGTAGTGAATGCATGTGGTTAACACATGTATGTAGCTTGTTAGAGCTTCTGGTTGTGGCATTGTGGTATCTCGTGATGCGGAGGCTTCTCCACGTAAACTCCCGTCTATACTGTTACTGCTTTCATGGACTGAATAAAGTTTAAGATATTCTTAATAATTGTTAAAGTTAATTTAAGGAGCAACTAAATAATGTAGGAAAAATATAACGGCAAATGTCAAAAGTGCCACTCTTGCCCCATGTTCAGGGGCAAAAGTGACATGTCGTGGGGCAAAAATGGCAGATGGTGTGCCTCTTTTGCCCCATAGCTATGCCTCGCCTTAGCGACTCTTTTCGTTATGAAAGGATTAAGATGTTACGTACGATAATGTTTAATTTAAAAGAAGCATATTAGAGCTTATAAATAACACAATACAAACAGAGCCTTACCTTCTATTAAAAAAGTAGGGGCTGATCAAAGATCGCCTTTAAAGAACTCAAATTAGACGAAAATCTTAAAAATTGAAACAAAAATAGTTGTGACAGTTCTTCTGCAGAATATAGTTTTTCATTGTGTATCGCGTCAAACCGGCTTATCAAAACGCAAGGTAAAGATTCTACAATGGTGGCCGTTTTCTGGCTAGTATGGGGTGCCACTCTTACCCACCATGCCACTCCTGCCCTGGTCTCCCCTACGTCGTTTTCGAAAATATCATTTTAACGTGTGATTTTGATTACTGAACTGTGATTATTATATTGCAATAATATTATTGATGCACAATATCACAAGGGCGTTGGAAGAGCCTTTATTAAGAAGTTCGACAACTAACAACAACCAAGGATTCGAATTGCAGACGCAATACCACCCAGTTACCAGGTTTTATTTCTATACACATTTTCTTTTCATAATTAATATTTGTTTCAATTGCAGCAGGCGCCATCAGTTCTACCTCGAAGTTTAATCCACCTCTATGTTGGCCTGCAAGTGTGACAAAACTAATAGGCCTTATCTACGTACTTTGCGTCTCTGAATATATAACAATGACTTTAAGAGCTCACGAGGACGTCATTCCGCACGATCTGCTAACGGTAACTATTCTAGAAGAGATTGAATATCCTTGGCAAATGGTTGGCTTTGAAAATACGAACACTATTTACATTAATGACGTCAAGTGCGGGTGCATCTGGAAGATCGACGTGAATAACAATATAGTTCACAAGTAGTTGGAATTAGGTTATTGGTTTAGTTTATCAGTAACCGACGATAAACTGGTGCTGAGGTTTTTTCCAGATCTGCCGTTTCTGGAGACTTACGATGCAGCCGCGAGACCTGTGAGAAATGTTTCACTTCCAAACGTTTTCAAAGCTCCATTTTATGCCCTTGGGAAATCTAATGGAGAATTTATCGTCAGCCACAGGCTAGCATCGGAGTGGCACAGAATGTTTCTAAGTATCGTAAGCGTTGATGGGCATAATTATTCTTTGTATACATTTAGTCACCTTGGTATAAAAAAATATGAAGGATGTGTGGAACCTGTGAAATTGTTCTTCCACGATGACAGCACTATTTTAATTGCGATTGAGCCATGCAATGGCAACATATATTTGCTTGATCTGAACACGCGAGACTGGAAACTAATTGATCGTTTTTGTGATCTTAAATTTCGCGGTTCGTATTACGACATGAAAAAGCAGTTGATTTTTCTTTTTTCGTCAAGTCTGCATACCTTGACATTAAACAAAACTAAACGAGAGAGACAACCATGTCTATTAAAAATGTTGCATGCATTGAAGAGTATGAGAACGTAGTTTCAAATGTCTCCATCGCTGTCTTATCCCTGAAACTCAAGATGCTGTTAGAAAATGTCTCTAAAATTGTTCTTCTGCAGTTGCTTGGTTTCAATTGTTAATAATCAAATAATCTCCGCAGAACATCCCAGGGAATGCTGGATTAGCGTTTAGAATGGTTCATTTTCGCTTTGGATGTAGGTCTCCAAATAATTATGCCAGATCTGCGATTAATTAATGATGGTTTCTGATGATTCTGAAAAGTCGGTTTAATTGCAAGTTGCATTTGGAATATCTCTGCTGAAGTATTTGCTGGATGTCATCCATCGGCTGAGACTGCATGCAAAGTAAATGCAGCTCCCTATACGGCAGATGAGAGCAGATATAGAAAGGGAGATGATAATGACGGAATTTCAAGACTGGGAACATCAAAACATTGTTCATTACCTCCTATTATCTTCTGTACGAAGACTATGGCGAAGAAATATTTAAGCTTACTAACTAAAGCAAATAGGTTAGTGTGCTTTTAAAGGTGCAACGAAATTTTCATCTAACAAAGTCTTTTGTCTTATTACCAGCAGTGAAACATTACTTGTACTGTAAGTCAGATCACTAATTCTTCGCCAAAGTAAATTTTTCGTGCTGTTTTTCTTTGAAATGTCAAATACCGTTATGATATAATAATGTTTTGCCTTCTTTCTTTAAAAATGATCGTAACATATCATTTACCAGCCCAATTGCAAATATCTAATTTGAAACATTGGAACATTGGTGTGGCTGACTTTTCCATGTGGAATGGGTCACCGGCAGACCTAAAATTGCTGACCTTTAAAATTCATTCATTCTGTCGGTAGCCAAAAACCATCCAGTATATTCCAGAGGATGGTTATCGTTTTTTTTCTTTATAGTGAATTATTACGGTGTGTCGGTCATCCTGCTAAACGTTTAATCGAATGGATTCTAAATAAACGTGTTTCAACATTACACTACACTACTCCAGTGTCTGATGTTCACAGTTTTTTGCTTCTAATGCTGCAAGTCATATCAATTCCAAAGACACAAATCCCAATGTTATATAAATACATACATACATAGATACATACATACATACATACATACATACATACATACATACATACATACATACATACATACATACATACATACATACAAACATACAAACATACAAACATACATACATAGGCCTACATAGTAAATACATACATACATACATACATGGATCAATATCTATGTATCTGTCTGTCTGTCTGTCTATCTATCTATCTATCTATCTATCTATCTATCTATCTATCTATCTATCTATCTATCTATCTATCTATCTATCTATCTATCCATCTATCTATCTATCTATCCATCAGATGGGAATCCATCCATCCATCCATCCATCCATCAAATCTATCCATCCATCCATCAAATCCATCCATCCATCCATCCATCCATCTATCCATCCATCCATCCATCCATCCATCCATCCATCCATCCATCCATCCATCCATCCATCCTATCCATCAAGATCATCCATCCATCCATCAAATCCATCCATCCATCATCCATCCATCCATCCATCCATCATCCATCCAAGTCATCCATCCATCATCCATCCATTCATCAGTCCATCCATCCATCATCCAGTCCGTCCATCCGTCCATCCAGTCATCCGATCCATCCATCCATCCATCCATTCATCCATCCATCCATCCATCCATCCATCCGTCCATCCATCCATCCATCCATCCATCCATCCATCTGTCTATCTATCTGTCTGTCTGTCTCAGTGAAATATATATACCCTGTCATATACTACTTACTTTGACCTCATTTTCACACGGCGCCGGAAGTTTTCAGAAGATAGATGCAAATTAATACCACATTGACCGCTTGAGGGCTAGCTCTTGTTTCTGCACATGAAGGCTCCAGTATCTCCACACTGCAAGGGTAAGCGAACCGTTAGCTAAGTTCTGACAGAATTCAATGCGTCAGAAAATGCAGAATTGTAATTGTAGCTAGTAACTTCTATAGCGCCGGTGTCTGATGCACAACGCATCAACCGATGGCTCTCTAAAACCAAGTGGTAGTCAAAAACATTTCCAGATGATCATTCCACTAATACTGAAACAGCTGTTTCAGAAGATTTGGAAGTCAATGGTGGGTAAACATAGTTCATCGGGTTTTGGATTCCTAATCTAATAACTTCTGTAACGCCGTTATCATAATGTCCAATACAGGCAATGACCGCTTCGAGTGAAATAAAAAATCGTAATCCATTGAATAAGCTAGTTCGAAATCATACAGATAAAGGACCCGGTAAATCCGGTGGGTAAGAAAGTTGAAGGACCTCAGGACGTTAAGTTTTGACCTGAATGATATAAAATAATTGATAGAATGAACCGAAAATGGGAAAGGAATCCCAAAGATTGAGACCATCCAACAGAGAGATCCAGGGCGAACACCAATGCTCGGATGTGGTGCACACCGAGAGTCACAGCATCCAATCAAGGAATAGGCCTACAGGATTTATTTGTATGAGGGTGATAGTGGAACAGACTACGTGAATGCTTTTGGTGTCGAAATCTTAGAATCGCTTGAGTGGGCTGACTGGTTGCACAAACACTTCTTCGTTGGAAGTGTTTCTAAGTTTTTGAATCACATTCGAAATAGTTGACTTTCTAAACAATATTCTGAATCTCCAGCTACTGAAGCATCAACTAGTCAATTGATCATCGACCTTCTAACTCTCGACCTAAACGAAAACCCACCTTAGCAGCTACTCTGACCCCTCTGATCCTCTGGAAACAGGACTTGGACCACCTTCGGATTACTCTCTCGGACAACCCTTCTGACTAGACGCAGCGCTCGTGAATAAGCTGGTGCCCTGCGCTTGGCTTTCGAGTGGCGCTTTAGAAGTTTAGAGATTACGATTACGATCAGCCTTTTCTGACTGAACGAATCACATTATAGGACCCACATGTGACGTCGGCCAAGAGAAGGGATCACTTTCTAGATCAACCTGAAAATGGTCTTTTTCGTAACACCGTCATTATTGATTTTTGCCTCTAATTACTGCATCTGAAACTTATAATCGTTGTATAGCCACTTATATTACTCCACATGATGCATTAAGGTCAACATTGTAGTATCAAGGCATCGGGTAGAGACAGTTCAAATATTTATAGGTGATTTCCCGCCAAATGATATTTTAGAGTTTCTTTTAAAGTGCATACATTTTGGGCCTAACGTTGTGAAATTGTTACCCTGCTTTTCTGACGGTATAAGCTTATGGGAACTGTTAATAAGTCCATTCCCGACAAGTGGTAAAAGCTTATGGGAACTGTTAATAAGTCCATTCCCGACAAGTGGTAAAAGCTTATGTGAAGTGTTAATAATTCCATTCCCGACAAGTGGCATAAGCTTATGGGAACTGTAAATAATTCCATTCCCGACAAGTGGCATAAGCTTATGGGAACTGTTAATAAGTCCATTCCCGACAAATGTTAAAAGCTTATGGGAACTGTTAATAAGTCCATTCCCGACAAGTGGTAAAAGCTTATGGGAACTGTTAATAAGTCCATTCCCGACAAGTGGTAAAAGCTTATGGGAACTGTTAATAAGTCCATTCCCGACAAGTGGTAAAAGCTTATGGGAACTGTTAATAAGTCCATTCCCGACAAGTGGTAAAAGCTTATGGGAACTGTAAATAATTCCATTCCCGACAAGTTGTATAAGCTTATGGGAACTGTTAATAAGTCCATTCCCGACAAGTGGTATAAATGGGAACTGTAAATAATTCCATTCCCGACAAGTGGTATAAGCTTATGGGAACTGTTAATAAGTCCATTCCCGACAAGTGGTATAAGCTTATGGGAACTGTTAATAAGTCCATTCCCGACAAGTGGTAAAAGCTTATGGGAACTGTTAATAAGTCCATTCCCGACAAGTGGTATAAGCTTATGGGAACTGTTAATAAGTCCATTCCCGACAAGTGGTAAAAGCTTATGGGAACTGTAAATAATTCCATTCCCGACAAGTGGTATAAGCTTATGGGAACTGTTAATAAGTCCATTCCCGACAAGTGGTTAAAGCTTATGGGAACTGTTAATAAGTCCATTCCCGACAAGTGGTCCCTTCTCTCGGCCGACGTCATATATAGGGCCCAATTGGGTCCGATGTAGTGACCATCTCAGAGGGAGGAGTAAGGAGAGCGCCCAGCCAATCAGCTTTCGTATCCCTCAAAGCACTGAAAGTCTCTCAAAGACACATTGTCTGATGAGGCGGTACATCTAAACTGTAACAGATTTTGAAGTGTAAGATGTCATTCGTTGCCTTCTGGCGCTTTCACAGAGCAAGATCGTCAAAGAAATGGTTCTAAGTGGCGAGTACAATGGCCATTGTTTGACTGGTAAAAGTTTAAGCTAAATGAATACACATTGCGTGTACGAAATTGTTGGCTAGCAGTTCGTCATACCGCTTAATCTCTGGTGGTCTCAGACACTAGGGTAAAAGTAGCCAACACAACGTTAATTCACATTCATTAATCGTAATCCTAAAATCTAAATATCTAAAGCTCAACTCCAGTGCTAAGTGCAGGGTCCAGCATATTCACGAGCGTTGGAATAACTCCATTGAGTATCGCTTCAACGCTTTGACGACTTTAACACTTATAGGGATGAGGGTTTATTAAAAGCGACTGGGAACCAATGCAGTTCATCGATAAAGATTTGAGCAATGTTTAGAAGGAAACGATCTGACATCATAGCTGATATATTTAGACCCGACTCCGGCATTAATTTTCCTTGAATTCTTAGTAAAATATGTTAACCCAAAATCTCTATATGTGAAGATAAAGGAGTTGTGGTTGAACCGCAGCTTGGCCACACTCAGAGAATAACTGTGAGGACATAATTATTATTAACGACTCAGTTTCCTATCTGCTTGAATAGCCAATAAAACGTCGCTACTTGTAAGCCAATACATGTAGTCATCTGGAGTGATCTATAAGGTCATATGAATTCATGTTCATTCTCAGCATCTCTCCGTGATGTCAAAATAAGTTAAGCTGGATCATATCCACATAACTTTTTTCTTGATATAGGAACTGCAACGAATTAGAATCAGTTCTAGTCAAAGATTTCGATCGTGAACGTCTTAACGAACTTGCTATTGAACGCCAACGATTTGCACTGCTAAAGATTCGCACAACGTCCAAAACCTGTTTCCGGAAAAATTTTCCGGGTTTTTCGTACTTCGAACAAAATGTTAGTCATCGTCTTTTTGAATCTGGCAATCGGTAAGTAGAAGGTTATTTCTTAGAATATCAGATACTCATACCATGTTGTAATTTTATGTGAAAGTAAATTAATTTGAAATTTATTCAGAAATTCTCCTGTAAGCAAGTCACAATCACATAAATAAATAAAATATCTACGACAAAATGTTTACCGACTCTCTGTTTGATGTGTTTTGAATCAACGAGATTACATGAACCACAATCCTAAACCTAAATCGCGATAAAATTTGTAAATGTATAATTAAATTTTGCTTTGGTTTAGGTGACCAACAGTCATTGAGTCAGACGATCTGTCAACTGACGAACACTTGCTTGACCGACGATTTGGAAAATGAAAGACCAACGACATCAAAGATCACTGACAAACAAACCACTGCAAACACTCAGACTACTTTAAGTGCTTCAGAAAATTCACCATCATTAGCAACACACAGTCCAGTCTCATTGCAAGCTGTAGATGCACCATCAACAGAAGCTACTCGTAGCAGTAAAACTACACAAGAGTCCAATGCTGCACTGCAAACAACAATACCAATTTCTACAGCTAAACAAATCACTAAAGTCACAAACAGAAAATCCCAAGCAACGAATGAAGTCGCAGAAGAATCCACTGTCGCCATGACAACAGTTGACGCACTGAAATCAACTCATGACTCGAAACCTTCAGAAGGTAGAATTCCGAAACCTTTTAAAAATGATCGAAATGGTATTTACATTAAAATTATGCGTTTTAGACTACTATGTAATACTATATTTAGCGCGATCCTAGGAGGAATATTATTGACTTTAATGGAACTGAGCAAATAGCTTTGCCTAACAACAAAAGTAAGTAAGTATATCCCTTATTGAAAAACCAACTGCAAACCACATTTTGGTGTACATAGTTCATCAAATATAAAAAAGTTAAGTCTAAACCATCCGTGTGACAAATGTTTTACGAGATAGAAAGTTTGCCTTCGGTATGATTCTATTATGGGTTCTGGGGTCAAAGCCGCACTAACGTCGAACAAGGCCAGTTACTGTAGAGTGAGTTGCGAATGTGTACTTGGGCTTAACGACACTTTTTCATATCGAAGATGATTAGTGTCGGAGGCAGAGTACAACCTCGTACTCCACATTATATTGCGACCGAGCCACCCGCAGTAAAGATCCGAGAAATTAATCTCTGATAAACCGACCGACCGGGCAATCGAACCCGGGCCGCCGGCGTGACGAGCGGGCTACCAACCGACTCGGCCACTGAAGTTCTCTGTGAGTTGCGAACTATTTACAGCCCCATAAATGTTAGGCAGCAGATGGAACAAAAGGGTTTAAGTGGAGTGGCCTTTCCGAAAACCGGATCGGCACTCCGGAAGCAGCTTATTTGCCTCTAAATAAACAGTAAGCTGATAAGCTTCATTATCCCATGAATGAGGATGACCACTGATTGACGGAAATGACTGGCGATGTTTTATGTTTTAAATAATTATATTTTGCGACTTTGCGTCTACTTTTCTTGGCGTCTGGCGGCGCCACTGAGGGGTCGTCCATTAATTATGTCAACAAAATAGGGGAGGGGGTTTGGAAAAGTTTGACAGTTGTTGAAAAGGGGGAGAAGGGGTTCGGTACAAGTTGACGTCAAGAAATATTTCTCCAATAAATCAACAAAGCCCCTTCCAAATGGTAGCGAAAACATTAAGAAATGCTAAAAATGTATAAAGTGCTTAATGTTTAATACTACTAAAAAGCTGGTAATAAACTATACTAATATATTTTGAAATTCGAGTTGCATTTTTTAGTGTAAAAAATGATTCTACATGTATTGAGCCATTTTGTTTCTTTTTTGTAGGGGGCGGGGTTCTGGGATTGTTGACATAATTTTTTAGGGGGTCCGTCAATGTTTGACAGTTGTTGACAAGGGAGAGGGGGTCAAAAACTGCCTAAAATTTTTTGACATAATTAATGGCCGACCCCTGAGTCCAATAGTGATTATTGCTTGCTGATGCGTTAGACCGTGGCGATCGGCCTGTAAAAAGTTTTGCTATAGCAGGAACTGACATTTCCACGCCATATATGAATATTGAAGTTATGCAGTAGATAAAATGCACGCTATTCCAAAATCTTTTGAACGTTGCTCAAGTTAACTGAATCATAATACGGCTATGATTTTTATTTTTGAGATGGACAACTAAGAATTTTGTGACTACCAAGGAGTCGAATCCCAGACGAAATCACAGTTGGCTACCTCTTTCTAAACAGCGTAACTTTATACTTTCTATTGTTTTAAATTGCAGCATACACTTTCGTTTCGGTCTTGAAGTTTCGTCCAATTAGTTGTAACCCTATTTGTGTGACCAATTTAATTGACTTCATCTACGTACTGTGTCACGGTTCGCATCCTCAACTCACTTTACGAGCTTATGACGCTAGCATTCCACACGATCTGCTAATGATAACTGCTGTGGATGAGATTAACCTTCTGAGGAATTTAGCATGGCCTCACAGTATGGTTGGCATTGAAAACACGAATACATTATACGTTGTTGATAGAAATTGCTCATGCATCTGGAAGATAGACATGGTTTACAATAAGGTTTGCAAATGGCTGTCGGAACTGGGCGACGAATTCAGTTTGTCGGTAGCCAGCGATAATCATCTACTGGTTCTGATACTTTCTGAAGATCTTTGGCATCTAGATATTTACGATCAATATGCGAAACTCGTGAGAAGAATTGCACTTCCCAACGACTTCAAAGCTCCACTCAGTGCTATTCAGAAACCGAATGGAGAATTCATCGTCAGCCACAACTTCAAAGAGAACTATGTTATGTGTATAAGTTTCTTAAGCACTGACGGACAAATTATCAGTCAGTTTAGGCTCAAAGATACAGTTGGTTTCAAGGATGCGCACTGGTTTTTCGATAGAAACAACAGTTATTTCTTTGCAGCTGAAAGGTTCACTGGGAACATATATATCCATGACTGGAGCACTGACAACTGGAACCAAACTGATCTTAGTGTCATCACCAGCAACAGCTCAGACGAGAGCTGTAGAAAGGTTGCAGGTTTCCGAAACACTGATGGGCGCATTTTCAGTCAGATCGACGAATGCTCAGATTTGCAATCCGTGCAGCTGTTTTGGGATGAGGACAACAACAATCTTTTTGTGGCTGAAAAAATCTTTGATAATTTTTATCAATTTAACACGAAAAGTCTTAGGTGGAGTCAAATGGGTCGAAAATTTGTGTGGGATTTGTATTA
>JACEVL010001599.1:0-25535 GCA_020284085.1 Aporrectodea caliginosa
GAGAGCAGCTGCTGTGGCTCATACCCAAAGGGGTCTAAATTTGATGTATGCACCTGCTGTGGCTTACACCCAAAAATAATTGCCACTTTGGAACGGGAGGGGTATGCACACGCGCGCCCCACCCCAAGAAGAGCGACCCTTGGCCACCTTTAATTGCGCTCTGAGTATTGTAAAGGTTGGTGTGTGTGTGTGTGTGTGTGTGTTTTGTTGTGTGTGTGTGTGTGTGACGTCATACCCTATGCACGTACAAACAAAAATACGAGTCACCTTGGATGGGTATGCGCTGTGTCACCTTGGAGGGGTAGGCGCACGCACGCCCCACCCGCGCAACCCTTGAGCAAATTTAATGTGTGTCTGTTTTTGGCTGACGACTTGGTCGTTTGAACTCCAAAACTGATATTAGCAGCGGGTTTGAGAATCCGTTTTCAGAAAAACTGATATCAGCTTCGCCTCAGAAAACTGATATCAGCTCCGCTAAATGATGACGTCATAAAATGTGTGGGGGGCTAACTGATACCAGGATCACCATCTAGCACCCTACTGTGTTGGTCTCTTGTAATCCCGCATTGACTACCTACTAGCTATTCGTATTAGACTTAGCCTATGTTATTCTCTAATTCACCCATATCTTTCCTATTGTAATGTAGTCTGGGCCTGAAATTATGATATTCGTCTGGATAGTTTGACTTTACTATAAAAAGGGCGGCCAGAATTATTTTGGGTAAATTATGTCGCTTGTCTCTCAAGCAATGGTACATAACTTGAATAACCTCAGAATTAAACGGATTAGAATCCAACAGACCATAATAAATACAGTCATGTGTGATCTTTTGTGGATTTCTTTAACTTGACATATCGATCAAATCCCTATAATGATGCGTTGCTACCAGAAGCATCATCCGGGAATTCTTAATGAAAAGCGCAGGTCCGAGAACCTGGAGTAATCTTCCTGTGGCTAGCTATACGTACCCCCCCCTCTCTTTGTTTAAACCCGGGAAAATCCGTTGGCACTTACTAGTTGTTGAACCCCATTTTCTCTCTCTCTCTCTCTCTCTCTCTCTTTCTGTTTTCTCTCTCTGTCTCTCTCTGTTTTCTCTCTCCCTCCCCCCCCTCCCTCCCTTTTTCTCTCTCTCCCCCCCTCCTCCCCCCTCCCCCCCTCCCTATAAGTTTACTAGTTAAAAAATAAATCCCTTTGAAATGTTTAAAACCATAATTATATCCTTGGTAATTATATTGCTTGTATATTGTAAAGCAAGTTGCTATTATTTCTATGTACATGGATAACCCGGGACTTTGGCCTTTAAGGTTTGTCTCCCAATGTTTCCTATAATCAACGAATGTCTTTATTTTGACTGTTATGTTATTTTGTACAACAGGAAGCAATAAAATTTATGGTTATGTTTATGGTTATAATATAACCATAAACATAACCATAAATTATATTATAATGTTTTATATCGCTAAATTGTTCCGCAAACAGCGCCCACCGTAAAAGCTAAAATGATTACGACCGGATACACAGAATGCTTTAATTGAGCTACATCATTATCTGTCCAAATTAAACTGTGCTGCTATGCGATAGTGTGACTTCATACTATTTGTCTGTTCCATTATATCTCAGTGGAGGCGGAATTTTCGTTTTTTATAGCGACTGTATGGCCTCGACTTTACTCGGTTTTCAATGAATCGGTGAGATCATCAGTCCCTTGTGTCATTTCATTCGCAGCTTAAAGTTTGCCTCCTTTGAAGTGCTTATCCACTGGAGGCTGCCTCCCTGTCTTACAGAGTTATTGATCTTCTGGATATTATATTTGATTGGTTGATTTTTGCGTGCCATCAGTTGTTGACATGTGCATTAGACACTGACGCAATAGGAGTTACTAATTATAAATTAATATCTTTCACCATTACTGCCCATTTGAATGGATGCCAAGCCATGCGAGGGCCTCGTGTACGGAACTGTTAGTACGAGATTAAAATTTCCGAAATATAGCCACGATCGGTATGCGAACCGACATCGGACGCTCACTGGAGCATGGAACGTGCGTTTTTACCAAAGTATCAGAACTATGAGTGTTTTAAAACCGCTTTACATCAAGTCCACGATTCTCTTCTTAATCTGTAATACTCTTTTGGGCAATATAACTCAGTCGGATTAATCTAGTCTAATGTAGGACTAATCTATTCGTGACTTTTATAGCGCCGTTATAAACTGCATCAACCGATGGTTGACAAGCAAATTCAACAATACGTGGATAGTAAAATCGAAATTACATTTGTAATCGGTTACAGAAACCGTATGAAATGGTTTTCTAATTCTTTTAAAGTCTGGTTAACGGCGACATTATTAAACAATATCCATTGAAAATTGCACATAATTATTGTAGAGAGCAATAGTAAAGGCCTACTTTAATTTCTTCTTTTTCTTCTTCTCCTTGGATTGACTCCGGATAAATGTCTAGTTTACTGAGACGTCGAGTCTTTTGTAGGCTACATACGGTACGTGGGTAGAACAGTCTGCCGTAGGCCCTACTTCCTGTCTGTGTTCGAACATCGAAAACTATGTTTTAGAACGAGTAGGCATTGTAGCTTTTATGCATCGACATTTCGCAATTATTCATGAACAAAATGGAATGTTCCTAGCGCTCAATTCATCGGACAAAGTGTTCAAACAGCTTAAATGATAACAGAATCAATGAAAGATTGCAAACAATACTCTACTAAAACTGTAAAAAATTAAAACAAATGTGTCCTGTTAAATAATCTCGCATCACAATGTACCGTTGGAACGGCGTTCCAGGGCTGAATCGAATGACATAGGCTACTATCGGTTGAAATATCGCAAAGGGTAAAAAAGTTATTAGTGTTTAACCGTTTTCAGACTTAGCGACAAGTCGCGAAACATGGGAAATGGTAAAAAGTTAATAACTTCTATAGGCCCTAAATACGGGAATATTCTGGAAATTAATAATCATTTTATTCAGTTTTAAGAGCTCTTTCCAACGGTAGGCCTATATTCAATGACAGTTAATAAGTTTTCAATTAGAATTGTTTAAAAGAAAACGTGCGACTTTCACGAAAAAACGCTATTTTTTCGTAACTTTGGCCCCTCTGGGAGGCTCAAGGCATTAAAAAAATTTAAAACTTTTCGACATTTTTTGACCCCATGACATTTGGCAACTTTTGGTTGCTATTAAATTTCGGATGTCTAATTTTCGCTTTTTTCAATCCACCCTAATGTAGGGTCCAGATATTTACTGAATCATCTCTGGCTGAAGTTTCTTGGTCTGCGTTTATTTGAGCATTGGTTGCTTTATATACAGTTCGCTAAACAGGAGAAACAACTGATGATTTTATAGAAGTATGGTTTCATGTTCATGTTCAACTCACATGTTGAGATTTCATTTGCAGGAAAATGATATCATTTGGTTGAGTCAGTTTGGTACGCAGTCGTGTGACCAATAATTATAGGCTATGCAAACATTTAATCGAAAAGTGGCCCACACATGTGACAACATTTATTTGCCTATTTCTAATTGTTTTTATAATGTTATGGACCATGTCATTAATCGTTTAGTCGGCTTCTGAAACAATCGCATGTGCATTTCCTTCCTAGTCACGGCCTGGATTAAGTCGTTAACACTTCATACCTTGGTTGCACCAGAGCTAGAAAAATACTCTATCTTCTTCGTCCAGAATTGACTCAGAATGCATGATTAATTGATTATGTTACTGAGAAGTCGAATCCTTTGTAGGCTACATGTAGGCTAAAATTGCTTTTCGTATGTGTCATTTTGTCCACTTATTCTCCAGGTTGCTTTTGAGCCGCAGAAGAATGATAGACTGGGCATTTTTAGGAAACTCTACATTTAACGAAATTGTATGTCTAAAATCGAGCTTCATGCTGAGCATTTCTTGATTATAATACAACTGACAGACAGTCATCTGTAGCTCAAGTATAAATAATTATGTAAATTAAACGATCATTCAGTGCAGCAGTTTTAAATAATTATATTTAAAAAAATACAAACTATTGTCGGACCTTAACAGTTGTGGGATGCAGATTGATTAATTATGGGGCGCAGTAGCCTTTAAATACGCTCTAACTTGCATGCCTAACAAAGTTATACTAAATTGACATAAAACCAAAATGTTCGTTAAATGGACACAAAATGATACCAAAGGGTCTGGAGATAGTGTTTTCCTTTAGGAAATCATTATTTTTACAGAAAAGATATGGACCAGGTGAACCAATAACACGTTTGTACTCTGCCATTTTATCTCAACCAATGAATACAGTTTTCGGAGTTATAGAAAATAATTAATGTGGATAGCAGTAGAAAAATGTCCGAGCATCTGATTTATTTAAGGATGCCTGGTTTCATAAAGCGGCTATGAAAGTTTTCTCATATATTTTAGGCCAACGTATACATTTGGGGGGCCCGATAGCGTATTGGATTGCACACTGGCATAGAGAGCGAGAGGTACCGAGAGCGAGATCCGTTGGCGGACATGCTTTGTAGGCTGCTATTAGCGCAGTGTATTGCAGGCTGTCTGTTCTGTTAGTAGTTAAGATTTATGTCTTCTGTCAGTTGTGTTATTGTGAATTGTTTCAATTGCATAACTGTAAATAGTAGGCCCCTACCGGTTGCGATGTGTCAACGGATTGTTTCAATAAAAAGAAGAATATTATTATTATTATTATTATTATTATTATTATTATTATTATTATTATTATTATTATTATTATTATTATTATTATTATTATTATTATTATTATTATTACTGTTATTATTATTATTACTGTTATTATTATTATTATTATTATTATTATTATTATTATTATTATTATTATTATTATTATTATTATTATTATTATTATTATTATTATTTACATATGTTAATTAAATTGCATATTATGTGAACTTCATATCTATAGTCCTCTATGCTAGTGTTCAATGACTATGTCCATTCCTCACTTGAACATTATGATCAACTGCGTAATGAGTAAAACTAAACACAGGTCTATTATTTTCTATAAACTCTTTGACATTGTAACTGATTGTGGTGTGCCAATCAGAGTTGTCTTTCTCAATAAACGAATATAATTAACAAGGAGCCTGTACTATAAGTGAACCTATTGCTGATGTCTCCTCCGTTTACTCACCGTGTCTATGATTGGTATTCTCTTTACCAATGACAATTTTTGCGCAGGTTGGCGTTTCAGATATGTCTGTTTGTGGACACTGACAGTGTTAATTGCGCAACTTTCGTGCACATACTCTGCAATTCTAACCAAACCGATGAATACAGTGTCCGTTGTGGGCAACAAAACGAAAATGGAGTGCAGTAGGAACCTGTTACATCTTCCGGTTGATTGGGAATATCCTGGTAGAAGAGAAACACGAAATCCAACTTCGAGGTATAAGATCGACACAGACAACATAACACGATTCGATCTCGTCATAGATTATGTCGATTTGTCTGACGCTGGAACATACACTTGCATCGTAGGATCTACAAGGGCCTCAGCTGAACTCATTGTTCTAGGTATCAGTGTTTAATTTATTCAAATCGCCAATAAATCGTTGTATAGTATCATTTATTTTATTATAATTTCCCACAAACGTTGTTTTTCTGCGTTTTGAATGCGATAACCACAGATGGCATAACATGTGGGCGTGGCCCGACGTGACTATTTATAAGACCTGACATCGGGAGTAAACACTTGTCGATTAGGTGGTACCTCTGATAATACAAACTGAGAACTGAATTGTGGGTTCAACCAATTTAGTCAATTGTTCCAATTTTGTCGCGGATTGCAACCGTTCGGTATTCATTGAGTTGAGAACTTTTGACATACTTGACCGATTACATCATGCGGTTGAAGGTGATGACAGGTTCCCAGCCTGGTATTTGCGACTGGCGGTGCCAGCCTATTCGGCTATCATAGGCCATTATGATTGACTTGTCGCTGGACAACTTTCGTGTTCCATCGCAGTGGAAAACGGCGTTGATACATCCATCCTATAGCAAAGATTTCTGCACCGGCAGTTACTGTAGGCCTACCGACAGATGTTCCACCAATCTCGATAACTCTCTTTCAAGGGTAGTCGAATGAGAAATAGTTCATCAATTGCTATATCCAACATTTACATGTCCGCCAATGGCCAGTCAACTGCAAGATCAGTTTGCTTGCAGATTAACAGGTTAAAGAACAGCTATCCTGATTTCTGTCCTGCGTCATGTTACAATGCTTCTGCAAACAATAAATAATGTAACGCTTGTGTCACTCGACTTTTCCAAGACCTGTGATATGGTTAGAGACTTCACATTTTCACTCAAGCTATCCCCAGTGGAAATCCCTGTAAATACCTACAACTGGATGAATATGATAAAATATAGGTTTCCAGATTTGAAGGAAATTTTGTACAGCGTTGCCAAAAGCACATTAACCACATGTTGACTTTTAACTTTCACTGAATATTTAAGCCGAAACTGATGCAAGGTTAACTTAACCTAAATGTGGTATTCAATTTAGAATCTGATCCAGTTTGCGAAACGGATGTAAGAGCCTCGAAAGGTGTCATTCTGGAAGGTGACGAAATTCAAATGTGGTGCACAATCATCTACAATGGAAAATGGCAGCCTGTAACGACGCATAACAGAAGCGCTAATTCGGCCACTAGTGGTTACTCTAGATCTGACAAATCGACCACAATATCACCAACGATAAGAATACGACTAACTTCGAGTGATAACGGAGTTACAATCACATGGAAGACGAGCTTCGAGCCCCCATCGTCTGTGATCGATGCAACGCTGAGATCAGGCGAATCTCTCGCCACTAACGTTCCTCACTATCAGCACTTATGGAATTACAGGGCCAATGTATTATGTAAATATGCATAATGGTATCGCCTTAGTTTTCTCATAATAAATGTTTTTTATTATAACTTTAATTAATATACCATAACTGTGTAGAGTACTATATATGTATATTGCACAATGTAAATGTATGCCTTAATCAGATCAATGTCATTTTAAAAGTATACTGTTGGTTAACGCCATTTATTGTAGTTTTGGACACCGTTACAAATAGGCCCGAAACTCCTAAAGGTTAAATGTTGTTGTCTTATTATGTGAACAGACGGTGTGCGCAATCTGACGATAAAACCTAACCATGGCATCTATGAGGTTGGAGATCGTCTGACGTGTTCGGCTAATGGTAATCCAAGTCCAACTTTTCAGTGGACAGAAATTGGAACAAACCGAGTCATAGATGGATCAATTCTAACCATAGAAGAAACCATGCCATTGATGCAAAACCTGACATTCAAATGCACGGCGACTAACACCGTGGCAGGTGAAAGTAAAGAAATTTCAGACGTTGCTACATTCATAGTGACAGGTGCGACGATAAACTAAATCATTCAAATACAACATGAAGACATTTTCATAATGAATATGAACATTAGACAATAGAATGTAGAATATATATATATATATATATATATATATATATATATATATAGTAGGGTGGTCCTTATTTTTAAACTTTCAAAATTCCACCGTCCCACCCTCCAAATAGGTTCTCCCTTGGTAGAAACTAATTGGCATAAAATTTCTTTAATATTGGTCAATGTTTAGGGTATGCTCAATCCACTTGAAATTTTTGCTTATTTCCTGCAATGGCACAAACAAAAGGCTTCCGATATGATATGATCAATCATTCGAGTGCTGCAGAGGTGTCCAGAAAAATGATACACTGCAGAAACCTATTTTTTTACATTATTCTATTCATATATTGTCTAGAAATATTTTTACAGAATTTAAAAATGTTATCCTGAGGTCCCTCAAAGCCCCCGAACATACCCTACTTAAACTCCCAGAACTTAAGGCGCCCATGCTTTTGTCTTGGGACTTGGTCCATTGTCGATTTACTCTTTTTAGCAGAAAAAATTAAAGATGAGTCGAACTTGGATGAACATTTTACTTTTTGTTTGTCTCAATGAGAGCTAAATTCTGATGAAATATAGATACTAAATTCAAGGTCATTCAAGGTCATTTCAAGGTCATAAGAAACAAAATCTATAAAATCAAAGAAAAATGATCAGATCTCAGGCAATAATTGTTGAAATTGGTTAATTCTTTCTTGTATTTCTCGTCTTGATAAGGGCTACCTGTGATAAGAAACAAGGGGACCAAATGTAAGACGATCAAAAGTTATTTTAAGTACAAAAAGGTCAATGTTATAGAAAAATCATGATCTGAAATTGACCATCCACGCCAGGCTTGTAATCTGTGACAACAACATTGGGCCACTGTGGTTCTGAAGGCTTCCTCCAAAAGAATTTCATGGATATGATGCTTGCATGCCAAGTAGAGCATATTTTTCTCCAGCAGCTTCTCTACCAAAACGAAAGCTCCTTTCTTTCGTCCTGTGTTGCTGGAAGTTGTGCCAAAACAGAGTCCTTCGATGCAATCCTTAACGCCCTCAAGGATTGCATATGCCATTGCATATGCCATTGCCTGACCGGTTCCGGAAGACAGCCTCGGTACAGACAGGAGTTGTTTCAATACCAGATTCTGGAACAATGACTGGTAGTCGGTCCACTTTCTCGTCTCCTGTAGTCTCTATCTAAGAAAACTGGTATAGCAAACAACTGGTTAAACTGCGCTGGGGCAGCTGCTTTTTATACTGCTTCTCAGTGGCATCTGGTGTGAGATAGGGGAGTGTTTTTTACCCTCCTTGTCTAACCTATTCATTAATTTGTTTGTTGTACGACTGCATCAACTTGATATACGATGTCACATCAACTCGCTATTTATTGTAACGGTTAAAATATCTAACAAGTTGCAATGCATTTCCAATAGAGTACCGTAGTTAATAGTTAGCTATTTATTATCAAAAAGGTTCTAATTATCAATTATAAAGCTATTTCAGCAAAGAAAAGACAAAGATATGAAAAATTGAATAGAATGCACTTTACATCTGTGTATATAGTATATCCTTTAGCCTTGAGCCCCATGTACTTATGGGGATAGAAACATTTTTAACCATTGGCAATTTCGCATAGTTATACTTTTGTATGGCATCACAAAGAAGTGAATTGAGCATACCCTAAATGTGCACCAATCACAACCATTTTTGGCAGCAATAAGTTTCTACTGGAGGAGTGTCAGATGAGAGGGTGGGAGCCAGTAAAATATTTAAAAAATCTTTTCCCATGTTGCTAAGGACCACCCTAATATTATATATACATGTATCTATGTTTGTATTGCGCTTAAGCAGCAGTAAACACTACTATTAAGACTAATGGAGGTGACAGGAAGCACAGGAAACCAAGTTTAATCTACTGAATGACTGATTATAGAAGTAATAAGATTCGACTCGTAAAGTTTCAGTCATTGTCCGTTGTTGTCACATTTTAATTGCTCGCCTGTTTACCTTAATTTAGGGAGAATTCTCGTTCAGCGTGTCTGGTTTTGGTCAGGAGAATAAAGTGAGAGGAGTTGAACTCAGATGGATATAGATTTCTGGGATTTGAACCTTGCTGTCATGGAAACAAGATCACCACATGCTGTCTGAAATTGTATTGTATTGTATTGTATTGTATTTGAACACTTGTTATAGCGCCCCTACCAGATTTCCCATTCAGAGGCGCTCCCGACTCCTGCGCAGAATCGGAGTTTCACGCCGAAGCGCATGAGCAATTGCGAGTGAAGGACTTGCCCAGGGTCCCTACGCGGCGACTTTGAGGTGGATTCGAACCCGCAACCCTCCAGCTGCAAGGCACCGAACATACCCCTAAACCACAGCGCGCCCCAGTTGTATTGTGTTGTATTGTGTTGTATTGTGTGTTGTATTGTACTCCACGTTTATATTGCGACCGAGCCACCCGCAGAAAAGATCCGAGAAATTAATCTCTGATAAACCGACCGGGAAGCGAACCTGGGGCGCCGACGTGACGAGCGGGCTACCAACCCACTCGGCCACTCAGGAGTCAGGATCCTTATGAAAAGCTGCTTAATTCAGTAGGGCCTAAGAGCAGTGTGAACACTTTAATAAGAACGCCAGAGACAGCATTTTAAACGATCTACTCGGCAGGAGAGCCTCTATCAATGCGACTGACGGGCGAAGCAGAGAAAACGTATGACCGTGATCAAAGAAAAGAAACAAAATATGTCTTACAAAGTAGAGCATGAATTTCGTGAGCTGTGCTTTCTGTTAAATTGTGATTTTAAGGCAAATATTCTCGTTTCTGCTTTGGTTTTTCAGCAACTCTGGGTGGTTCGTTGAATACAACTTCCATTGCGTTGATTGTTGCTGGAGCAATTGCTGCCATGGTTCTCCTTGTGCTGGGTTTGGCAAAGGCGCTGACAGTGAAAGCCCGCGGCAAAGGTCAGCTTTCGTTGATTATTTATATACTTTTTTATTTTAATAGCTGTCATTTATGGGAAGAAATTGAGCAACGGCGGCAAATAAAAATGAAGAGAGAAATGATTTGTATAAAATTAATAATGAGTTTATTCTGTACTTTGCTAAATAGCTATACTATAATAAAATTAATACCTAGTCGATGCCAAGATAGTTAAAATTAGGGTCGCGTGATCTCACGTCACATATTCAAAATCTTTACGAAAATGGCTAGGTGTCATGCTCTGTATCGTTGTAGGTGAAGAATATATTATATATCTGTGCCATGCAAATGACACTGTGCTTTGGTGACTCAGAAGCCGAGCTGCAGGACATGGTGAATCGTTTGGACCGAGCAGGCAACAGACAGAGACTATTGATTGATTGATTTATTCATTCTGATAATTAATTTATTTAGCGCCTATTCAAGATATCTACACGGAGACGCTGGCCTATTATGATGCCAAGTGTCATTACGAACGAAAAGTATTACATCAGTTAGAAAAACAGTGCACAGTAAGCTAGAAGAGTCACTACTGGCAGACCCACGCACTAACGTGGCACCAACCAACGGATTCCCGTCGAAAGCTGAAAATGGCATTGGTGTTCAGAGTCTCTGAGTCAAGTTGCGTCGATAGAGTAGAGCGGCCAAAGGTGACATCGTTCGAGCAGTCTCTCGTTGGTAATGGATGACACATGTCCGGCTATTCGTCGAGTCACAAGGAGTACACGGGAAAAGGCAGTCGTCGTGTGTCGGTCGGTAGATTGAAGTTCCTCCATGCGGACACAATTAAAAGCACGATAATAAATGGTATTACATGTTTCATCAAGGTAGGCCTACAATGCAACCGATTGGAGCAGGTTGCCATGTTCCAATATCTTGGCATACTTGTAACCGAGGACACTGATTGTAGTAAAGATATTTGACCAAGATTAGCGAAGAGACAATGTGTTGTGTAGCACTCAAACAACTATGCCACAGTCAAAGCATCGTGCTTGCAACAAAGATACGGCTCATGAACAGGAGCGGCACTATCTCAAATGGTGCCTAAGGCAAAGCATACACTTGGCGGCTTCTGATCCCCACTCCACCTTTCACCTCACGTTACAACCCAATGAGGAACGTTTCAGCATCAGATTTACGGACGGTCAGGCCTATTACGTGTACTGTACTTGAAAATGAATTACTACAAAAGGTGCAATATTAAATCAATACTTTAATCGATTAATTTTAAAATCCGTTCCATAAGCGAAAGTTTTGAATTCGAATGAAAATAATCATTATAATCGATAAATGGCTAAAAAAAGTGAACAACATAAAACTGTTGAACACATAGAGGTGCCCATAGATTTTGTAGCACCAAGCAACTGCCTTGCCTAGAGTCCACACTGCCTCGTATACTCTCGTGTTTGGGGATGCTGTACTCAAGAGTCCATACTCCACAATGCCTACAGGTATCATGAACTCCATAAAAAAAGAAGGATGGGTTATCAACGCATTTGAATGAAGTATTTGCGTAAGATCTTCAGCTCTTCGCAGTATCATGGACTGAGGTGAAGACAAACGAATGGGTGTTGGAGCTTGATGGAGTGAAAAGGAGTCTAATCCGATTGGCCATCCGGAGGAAGATTCCATGTTTCGGTCGTGAGCTGCAGAAGGTTGGAGATTGTCTGGAGAAGCAGATCATTATTTTAAGGCACAGCTCCTGAATCAAGAGCTCAAAGTATACCTAAAATTACATGGATTGATAACACAAAGGCATTCGACAGGACATTGCAAGAGACATGAAACTAAAATTGACAGAACAAAATTCTCCGTGGTGCAGCCAATGCTCGGATTGAAGAATGTTAACGACAAGACAGTTTTAGTGGCTATTTATATCATAATGACATTGCAAGAGGTGTTTTGCTATTTTATGTGATTTGACGTTTTATAGGCGATTCAGTGAATCCTAGAAACCCTCAAGAAGCGTCGCAAAACCTTGATGCCGGCTATGACATGATTGATGAATCCAAAATACAGTCTGGAGAAAACATCGCCTCTGAAGGTCATGCCTCACTGCAACATAACTCGTCTGACACATTCGGACAGCCAGCGTCTTATGATCAGCAACAACTATACCTCACCCCAATCGACATCGACGTCGAGGCTACTTAAGCAAAACAACCATAGGAAGGATATTATTTAGCTTTCTTGGTTTATGCACTCAGTCATTATTCGACGTTGAGCTCCGGCTAAAGTAGCATCATTATCATCACCAATATTGCCGTAATGGCTACCACCATCATCATTGTTGTCGTAATCCGCATCCCCATCTTAATCATCATCATCATCATCGTCGTCATCATCATCATCATCATCATCATCATCATCATCATCATCATCATCATCATCACGTTCATTAATTTGAAATGATTATATGACGAATATGCATGCGTAGATTAGGGGAATTTGATCTATAGGCTACTTGCACTTTGACATTTCACTTGGCGTCTTCTTACCTTCTGCACAAGTCGAGATTTCTTTTTGGAAAGATGTTTTGAATATGAGAAGCATTTTTCGGAAACCACAGAAATAGGAACATGAGCGAATACGCGACTTTCGTCACAGAAGATCATGTTTTGTGGTTTCGGCGAAATTAATTCCGAACCCTTTGACAAAATTTAGAAAATGGTAATTTTTACCGCACGACACAAATGAACAGTTGAACTGTTTATTTTCAGTTAGAGCCAACAAATTGAGAAACATTATATTTAGTGAGATTTGTCTGTTTGACTTGTAGTTTTGATTAAAAAATATAATAGCCCAGTAACGCTAAATTGTGGCTCTATGACGCATGCTATTCCTGCTCTTTATCCAAAATCCATTCAGTTTTTAAACCCCTTGTTTTATATAGAATGAATCGATTTGTCTTTGTAGTTTACTATCAGAGCAATAAATTTATTAAAACATAAATTCTATAGATCATCCAGAAGCGCGCCATTCGCATAACATGCTCACTACGATGGTCTAACTGTACCAAACTGGCATTTAAAGAACGATTTCATAATCACTATACCAGAATAGCATGCAAATATCGATTAATAGAGCACGTTCTAACATAAAACCGTTTTCAATCAAAGGATCCCGTCCACGATTTTGGAATTCTCTTCCAACAACCATAGTAAATATAGTCTAGTAACTGTTAAAGAGTTTAAAACTAAATGAAAACACTATTTGCTAAATATGCACAATATATGTATGGCGTGTGTGTGTTAAATAGGAATTAAATGACTCATGAAACTTGCTTTTGTGAAATTTGAGCTTGTTGGTTACGTAAAACTAGTTAAGTTTCCTTAGCTTTCTCACTTATCTGGAACTATATATTGTACATGTATTATAAATATAATAGTTAAGTACATCATCATCATCATCATCATCATCATCATCATCATCATCATCATCATCATCATCATCATCATCATCATCATCATCATCATCATCATCATCATCATCATCATCATCATCATCATCATCATCATCATCATCATCATCATCATCATCATCATCATCATCATCATCATCATCATCATCATCATCATCATCATCATCATCATCATCATCATCATCATCATCATCATGTTTATTAATTTTAAAATGAAATGTATGGCAAGTATGCGTAGCTTTGGAGAATTTGATCTATGCTTGCGCTTTGAACAATTCACTTGGCGTCTTCTTACTTTCTGCACAAGTCGAGATTTCTTTTTGAAAAGATGTATTAAATATGAGAAGCATTTTACAGAAACCGTAGAAATCGTCGCATGGGCGATTTAGCGACTTTCGTCACAGAAGATCATATTTTGCGGTTTCGGCGAAATTAATTCCGAACCCTTTGACAATTTATAAAATAGTAATTTTTAACGCATGACACAAATGAGATGTTAATGTGGCACTGGTCATTTACTGTTAGAGCCAACAAATTGAAAAACATTGGTTACATTGTACTTGGTGAAATTTGTCTGTTTAGTTTGTAACTCTGATTTAAATATATTGCCGCAGGTGCAATAAATAAATTGTGACTCTATTGCGCATGCTATTTCTGCTCTTTATCCAAATCCGATTCTGTTCTTAAACCCCTTGTTTTACATAGAATGAATCGATTTGTCTTTGTAGTTTCCTATCAGAGCAATAAATGTATTAAAACATAAATTCTATAGATCCTCCAGAAGCGTGTCGTTCTCATAACATGCTCTCAGTACGATGGTCGAACACTAACATACTGTCATTTAAAAAACAGAACCTATTGCAGTTGGCTGATATTACTGCATTTCAAATTGGTCTGTACATGCATTGCTATCATAATAATCTGCTTCCTTTGCTGTTTAATGAATACTTTACCCAAGGAGTCGCTTTTCATAATCACTATACCAGAATATCATGCAAATATCGATTTAAGATAGCACGTTCTAACATAAAACTGTTTCAATAAGAGGCTCAGGTCCACGACTTTGAAATTCTCTTACTACAACCATAGTAAATATAGTCTAGTAACTGTTAAACCGTTTAAAACTAAATGGAAACACTCTTTGCTAAATATGCGCAATAAATTTATGGTGTGTGTGTGTGTGTGTGTGTGTGTTAAATAGGAATGAAATGACTCATGAAACTTTCTTTTGTGAAATTTGAGCTTGTTGGTAACGTAAAACTAGTTAAGTTTCCCTTAGCTTTCTCAATTATCTGGAACTATATACTGTACATGTATTATAAATATCGTTTGGCAATCAGCAATATTTTTGGGTAGAGGAAAACCTTGTTCCGAGAGGGTTTATTAACACCTTAGGATTGCCCCTTTGACACCAACAGCAGAGAACTTTTGTCAATTTATCGTTATTGCATATACATGTAGGTTTGTGTCTTTTGTTGTTGTTTGGGATTCAATAAATGGCTTCAATCAATCTACTACTTACAAGCCCCGATGTGACGCCAGCAAATTTCTGAAGCTCTACTGAAGCTCTGAACGTAAGCCCAGGAAACTATTATTATTATTATTATTATTATTATTATTATTATTATTATAATTATTATTATTATTATTATTATTATTATTATTATTATTATTATTATAATTATTATTATTATTATTATTATTATTATTATTATTATTATTATTATTATTATTATTATTATTATTATTATTATTATTATTATTATTATTATTATTATTATTATTATTATTATTATTATTATTATTATCATTCCCATCTTTAACAACATCAACTAGCTCTACAGTTTTTTTTATGTATTTCAGTTCATTTTCGTATTACGTTTTTTCATCGTTTTCTTTCTCTCTCCTCATCGTTGATTCCGTGTCTGATATGTTGCTGAGACGGCGATATTTGACATGTGGTTGTTGTCGATCGTTTATTATAATTATATAGATTATTATTAAGCAGGCGCAACTCCTGGGGAGCCCGTTCCAGACCACTGAGGCCACAACGGAAAAGGCTCGATGCATGAATGTATGTACCTATGTTTGCATATGTTTGTATGTATGTGACTATGTATCAATGTATAAAATGTTGCAGAATGTAGATGAAATGCAAGATATGAATTCTGTAATTGTGTGTTGCATAAACAGAACTTTTTGTACATGTACATAATATATTAATGAAAATAAATTTAATCAAAATGTCTGATAATGAACAGGAAGTAAATGGCAAGTTCTCTAATAAGAACTGTGCTTTGAGTTCTAAATATTAACTGTTAGCAACAGAACATAACTGCATAATTACTTAATAAAGTTACCAAGGTAATCACAATTTGTAATACATTTTGCTTTTACATAATGATTACTATGTTGTAACCTTATTTCATTGAGCACCGTCTTCCAGTTAGAGTAAGAAGCCGACATTTTGCCAGAATAATACAAATGCCATGTGTAAAAACTGTATGGGGTGTCCTGGTCGCTGGCTTGACTTTTATTTTCTCGGACCACCCTAATGAAAGGTGATCCAGTCCAGTACTGCAGAACGGACAGCATAGGTAGCCCATATGACTTTATAGGGCAGATGATCAGTCGCAACTCAATGAGAGGTGTATCGATTTGAAATTAGGTGACAACGGCCACATATGCGTAAATTCATGGCTCCCAGATAGTTAAGCAAGTAAAATCGTACGATTGGAAGCAATGGGCTTTGAGCCAATGAACTCCAGGGAAAAGGAGGAGGAAGAGAAGGAAAGGGGAAGATGTCAAATGAACAAGAAATCCTGTCTAGTTATTTTATAGCGCCGTTTCACAAAGCACAAGAAATCAATTGATGGCAGTTTCAAGTGAATCGTAGTTGAAGTTTGTTGGTTTGAAGTGTGTGGAAGAACGAACCAATATCAATATAAGCATAGTTAGCTTGAATTGCACCTGCAAAACAATGGGGCCTGCTCACAACCCTATCTAAAAGAAAAAGGCCCTACTGGGACCATTCTTCGGGGACCTGGAATTTGTGGTTACGCCCCTGGATCAACTTAGCTAAATTAGCAGTATCAATTATATCTGATTCAGTTCGTTTAACAGTCAGTGTTCGTACCTAGCTCCCTTTTGGCTCTACATCAATGTGGAATTCCGTATGTTATTCATACAACTTGTGTATAATTAAGCAGCAGTGTTTTCTTTCTTTAGTTGAACCATGCTTTTAATTTTGTTCTCTACTGATAAAATCCTGTAGGTCATGGGAACCAGGAATTTTAAACATTTTATCATTTATCATCTTCAGTGCAACACGGATTCTGAAAATCTAGTGACAGTTGGCCATCTTGCAATTAGGCTGGCAGTTGCGAAAATAGTTGTTCTGAATTACTAGAACAAGCATCACTTGGTATCCGGGAGTATGTCTGTGTGCAATTTGAAACAGTTCAACGTAGCTAGCAGATGGGCCGGTTAGGCTGACACATAAACACGGACCTATTATTCATTCCGCCTGTTATACTTGTACATCCCGGACTCAAAGCCGTTTTACTTTAGCGTTCAATATAGCTTAGTTAAACCTGCGTATGTTTAACTATTCTGACGATGCCTTCAATAATGAAGCAGCTTTTTGCTGGGCTATTGCTAGAGTTTGTTTCTCTGGGTAAGAAGAATCTGAATAATACTTTTTTTCATTACAGAACATATTTATTTAAGATTATTAGCCTATGTACACGCTGTACCGTGCACATGTTATGTTTAATTACTTTCTTGCAGTGTCTTTATGAGTAACTTGAAGTGCTATAATTATTGAGTGTCTTTATACAAATACCACAGTTATATGATTGCTTGAGAATGCTATCTAACTCCGCCGATCCACGGGCGTAACCACAGATTCCGGGCCTCCTCGCAGAATAATTTAATGGACCCAGTGGTGCTTATTCCTTCTAGACTGGGTTGTGAGCAGGCCCCATTGTTTACAGGTTCCGGTTGGAGCACATGTAGTTGAGACCCTGAAGGCCATTAGTTAGTCTACTCAGCAGAGAATAAATACCATCAAAATCTCGTATTTACTCTTCACATTTGAAACACCTCATTTGTTCAGAAAGCCAATTGTTCTGACTTTAAAATAAGCGTATGCACACACACTGACTCAAATCGTTGTCGTCATCATTTTCATCGTCATCATCATCGCCATCATCATTGCCATTATTGTGTGAATCTGTTTTCCATATCTTATATATCTCTATTATTCCGCATGTCATGAACAAATAAGGCTGAAACTAAAAGTTAAGAATGCTATAATTGAGCTACGTCATTATCTGTCCAACTCAACCTGTTCTTCTATGCGATGTGTAACTTGATTAAGCGCATATCTATCTCTCTGTCCCATGATATTTCAGTGTAGGGGAATGAATGAAACTTTCGTACATATAAAATGTAGGTGTACACGTTTTTCTATAGCGACAGTAGACAGTAAGTGCTCGACCGTACTCGGTTTTAACTGAATCGGGTGAGATCCTTAGTCTCTCGTGTCATTTTCACAGACTGATTGATCTTCTGGATATTATACGTGATTATGGTTTGGCTTTGTGTAGCCTGCCATCGGATGATGACTTGTGCATTAGACACTGACGCAATAGAAGTTACTAATTACAATTGCAATCTTTCACCATTACTGACCATTTGGGTGGGTGCCACGCCATGGAAGGTCCTCGTGTACGGAACTGCTAGTACGAGATTCAAATAGATATGAGACCCACGTCTTCGCAAAATTGACATATGATGCCAAAAGCTTTTTGAAGATAGTTTTTTTCTTTAGAAGATCGCTATTTTACAGAAAGGATATGTTCGAGATGGACCAATCATGTGGCATCCATTCATACTCTGCCATTTTTATCCCAACCTAGGAATACAGTTTCCGTTGTGCGAAAAGAGTGAATATGGATTGGACTAAGAATCAGTCCCAGCACCTGATTCTCATATGAAAGTTGCTTTAGTCGGTATAAATGTTTTCTAATTTAGTCTAAGTATACTTTATATATATATATATATATTAGGGTGACCCTTAGCTTAGGCCTACAGCCAAAAAATGAAAATCATAAAATTTAGTCTGGCATACGTTCAATCCATGCCAATTATAGAAATAAAATTCGGTGCCAGAAAACTTTGGATTTGTATAACATTTAGGGGTTGGCCTCGAGCTCTGAAATTTGTTATGTAATACGATTTTGCGATTTGAATCACAAAATTAAACAAATGTTATTCAGAATATTCACTGTCACTCAGTCTTTCACTAAGTTGGCTAAAAAATAAACTAGTTCATTCATTCATTTATAAATTCATTCATTCATAAATTCATTCATTCATAAATTCATTCATTCATAAATTCATTCATTCATAAATTTACATAGCGCTCCTTTAAGAGGACTACACAGAGGCGCTCCCGACTCCAGCACGGCCAAAAAGTACAGTTTGAGTTTAGTAAAGAAAGCTTCAGTAAAAGTCCCAGGGAGCAGGCGTATCTCCATGAGGAGCCCGTTCCAGACCACTGGGCCTACCACGGGAAAGGCTCGATTCTTGCATACCAAGCACCTGAGACAGTTTCTTGGAGTTAGTTGTGCAGAACTATTCGAGACCTCTGGTGCCAAAAACTGCATCTCACTTCGCACTGGGTCTTATAGGCGAACGATCTGGAGCTACTTCTTCCATTGCAGCAATCATCAGTTTCTTAGAGTCATTGGGTCAAAAATGGCAAGCCCAATAGGCTCTTCAGACAGATACCATAGATGAAGCCCTAGCTTCTTGCTTGTAGCAGCAGAAATTGTTGTATGTGGGTATATTAGAAGTTCTTCCATGAGAGTCAAGTTGGCGAAGTTATCCAGGTTCTCTAGAACACAACAGCCGAAAAGATGGCAATATCAGGAATGCTTCGTCCTTCTGCAGCAGTCTTATTGAAAAGACCACATCTTTATCGTGTTGATAACTTATGCCATCCATCTTGCCCGATGCATAGCGCCAAGCATTTGAAACCGAATTCCACGAGCTGGAACATCTCCAAGAAAGATAACTGAGAGCTCGAGAAATTCTCTGTAATTGTCTCGTGGATGTTCAGTTGCCTGATGTTTATGAGCAAATTCCAGGACGTCAGAACGGTTTATGGCCACCAAACATTCGACTGAAGGGTCTGATGCATAGTTATAAAAAACGTTTTTTTTTTTTTTTTTTCCAAAAACGTGTTTTTTTTTTTTTTATTTCTTATCTCGTTTTTTCGTTTTTTATTTTTTTTATGTAACTTTATTTCTTTACTGTCTGTTACTATTTGTTTAATTTAATTTTTGTTTGATATCCATAGGCGCAACCACCCTATGGGACCCGTGGGACGCGTCCCCCAACTTTCGAACAGCTGGGGACCGTCTCCCCCCAACTTTTGAAAATTGTGAGGCAAACAAGAGCCCAAAATGCACTCCATTTGGCGATCAAAATTGCGTCCCGATGGGAGAACTTACGACGCTCCCCCATAACCCCTATAGTCATTAGGAGCTTCTTGCCTTCCGCGATCTCTCCCCTCCGTACCATTAATGCGAGTATAGTACAAGGCTCTGGCCTTGGATCTACTGATTTTGTCATAGCCTTTCTAGCCTTAAACCCTAAATACAGTGAAAACCGTCTCACTAAATATGCCGACGATAGCTACTTGCTGGTCCCTGCTTCCTGCATGGACAGCACTCTTTCTGAACTTAACCATACATGTATCTCTAAGTGGGCATCCATTAGCAATCTTAAATTAAACCATGCTAGAGATATGGTTGTCGAACGATCGAGGTCCAAACCGATTGCTCTCCCTCCTCTCATCCCTGGCATTGGCTTTGGGGCACACATGGACAAAAAAAAATTATGCTGCAAAGCCCGAAAATCCATGTTCGCGCTACGTGTTTTGGTCACCCACGGTCAACGTCTCTTTGACATTGTTAGAGCTACTACCCTCGCACGGCTACTTTATGCCGCCTCTGTTTGGTGGGGATTTGCCACTGTAGGGGAACATAAACTCCTTAACGGTATTCTGAGAAAATTGACCCGTTCAGGCTTCCTCCCTGCCGATTTTCCTAGTTTTGACAAACACTGTTCTAGAGCTTATTCTACTCTTTTCCGTTCAATTCTCTTAAACCCTTGTCACGTCCATGCAGTTTATTCATTATAGCCTAATAAAGTCTCATTTTCACAGATCTAGATGGTTTAGGTAGGCCCTACTTTTATATCGAAATTCATCGGTGAAAAATTTGAGGTAAGTTAAAGCCCAAAATGTACTCCATTTGGCATCATTATGCTCAAAATTGCGATGGGGGAGCTTACGACTCTCCCCCATACCCCTAGTCGTTAGAGGCTTCTTGCCTTCGGCAATCGCAGCTTCACGCTTTCGGCGCTCGCAAATCCCCCCCACTCAGACATTCTAGTAGACCCCCAACTTCTGGACCGTGGTTGCGCCCCTGTTGATATCCCTTACGTGCTTACGTTGTCTCCATCCTTTGAAGCAGTGTTACCACTTCTATGTTTGTCCTCCAAGATCTATGTTTTTTGGCCTCGTCTATGTTTCTATGTTTTTTCTCAAAAATCTATGTTTTTTTCGTATGAACGGTTTTTACTTGTTAAAAGTAAGTAAGTTCGTTCATTTTTTAAAGGAATATGTACAATTCTGAGAGGAATTTTGGGTAAAAAGCAAAAAAAGGTCATCGGAAATTTCTTCGGATGCGATGGCGTTTTTTGGGGACAAATTCCTTAAAAATTCATTTACAACTGCAGAACTGGACACTAAAAAAAGCTGATTGTTGTGTTTCATTGCTAATTTTAAGTAATTCCACACGCATCTGGTAAAAAATCGTGTCTATATTTTTCTATGTTTTTAAGCGGTTATCTATGTTTTTCCAAAAATGTAGAGTGGTAACACTGCTTTGAAGGATTCATCTAATTTACGTCACTATTTAGTGTCATCAGTTGAAATAAACAGCTCTGTACCGGACATAACATTTATAAAAGTTATTTGAATTTCTAAGTTATTAAAAATGCAAAATGTTATCTTTGTACTAAGTAATCTCTGATTGACTGATAGACTGAAGGATATTACTCTATATCAAGTTCTTATATAAATCAGAATTGTAAGTAGACCTACAATTTTTAATTAAGTACACTCTATACTTGCAAAGTTTAGTTTGTAATTGCTTATGTCAGCATGGATTTATGTGGACTTATGAATACAATTTAAATTTGAAAAGATTTCAATATTTTAATTTCTCAATTTCTTTTTAAACCAAACTTATGAAAAGAAAATAATTGTTGTAGATTACTGTTACTTGGTGTTTAGGCCTACTAATAAAGTTATGTTATTTGCTGATTAAATTAAATCGTGTAAACAAGGTTTTTAATTTTAAAATGCAGTAAAAGATGTAGAAAAGTCAAATTATTTTCTTTTCCGTTTTTTCTCGTTTTTTTGTTTTTTATTTTTTCAATAAAACGACGTTTTTTTTCGTTTTATTTTTATTTTACCGTTTTTAACAACTATGGTCTGATGAGGTTGTCTGAAATTTGTTGCTTTCAATGAATTGCCAGTAGTCTTGAAACCTCTTGAAAAGAAGATTATCGGGTCCAGTAGAAGTTCAAATCGAAGTATTATTTGGAATGCAGCTCCAACAATTAGTTCAATAACGTGGTGGCGACATGCTAGAAAAAGGAGATCTTTATCCAGTTCCTGCTCAATCAAGCAACATGCACCTGAGTGATGACCTGTGTCACAGCCTGTCGTATCGAAGCACAAGCTGTTGCTTGCCCATTGCTAAAACGCGAGTCTTTGCCTTCATTGGCTCTGCACTACGGAACCAGCTTCCTCCTTTGACACGTTCCTGTTTATTAACTGATGGGCCAAGTGCCCCTTTTCGTTGTCTCAAGACCTCTTTCTTTTCTCTGGGTCTCTCGCAATGGGAGCGCCTCTGATTGGTGTGCAGTGCGCACCGCGAGAGGCGCTATATAAATTGATAAGTACAGTACAAAGCGAAAACCTGATACTGATTATTCCACTCTCTCAAACACTGGACGACTTCTAGGACTGAGCCTGTTCCTGAGGATAGTTTTGGAATGCCCAGTAACTCTTCAACTCCTAGACCTGAGGTAAGAACTGGAAAACGATCACCATGTCAAACCTTCCAGTAACTTCCCATCCCAATGAACTGTTAAGGAACTATTACGGCTGTTCGTCTTGGTGGTTCTGTTGCTTGCCCTGGCTCGTTGACGGGGATTTCGGTTGCTGTTCAAAGTGCTGACATCATGACCAAGCCACATCATGACCAAGCCACTTCGCTAAGAACGAATGTAGCGTTCCTTGACGAAATCTTGGTTCTAGCCAAAGCCGACGTCAGACCAGGAGACAAAATGTTGGATATGGCTCGTTTTGGTGCAGATGCTTCATTGTCACTACTGTTAGTATCACCGGTTTTTTCCTTTACATTCAGCATCAATTCTATCACTTTAATCACTTAATTCTGCATCACTTGATGAGGAATCAGTATCCTGAACTACCAGCCTGGCTTGTATACCCTGCGAGCTCCTCCTGTGATGGTTTCTTGCGCTTCTGGAAGTTTATTCCCGTATTATTAAAACTTGAGAGCTCCAGGGCCACCCCTAAATATTGACCAATTGCAAATATTTTTTGCACATAGTGTTTTCTTTATAATTGGAATAGATTGGAAGGCTGCCACAAGATTATTTTGCACTTTAATTTCTAAGGGCCACCCTAATATATTTTCTCATGTAAGTTTGGACCAGTTTAATATATATATATATATATATATATATATATATATATATATATATATATATATTATATATATATATATTATATATATATATATATACAGTATATGGGCCTACACTGGCAAGCATGCGGGGAACTAACGAGGAGTTTATGTCTTAAGTGAAGCTTATCTCGTGCGTTTACGAGTGGAAGGATATATAATTTAGAAATCATTTTTTTCGCAGGTTGGCGTTTCAGATATGGCTGTATGTGGACACTGACAGTGTTAATTGCCCGACTTTCGTGCCAATACTCCGTAATTCTAACCAAACCGATTAATACAGTGTCCATTGTGGGAAACAAAACGAAAATGGAGTGCAGTAGGAATGTCTTACACCTTCTGCTTCATTGGGAATTTGCTCCAGCACGTTCCAATAGTTTCTCATATATCTACGCTAAAGGGCGGATAACAGAAAATGTGACTTCGAGGTACAGGATCGACACAGATGGCGAGATACGATATGATATCGTCATAGATTCTGTCGATTTGTCTCACGCTGGAAAATACTGATGCAACGTTTATGAAACTGCCACAGCTGAACTCATTGTTCTAGGTATCAGTTTTCAATTTATTCAAATCGCTAATAAAGAGTTGTATAGAACAATTTATTTTATTCTAATTTTCCACTAAAATTGTTTTTCTGCGGTTTGAATGGGGCAACCAAATATGGCATTAGATGTGGCTGTGACTATTGTTAAGATCTAACATCGAGAGTAAGGTAAACACTTGTTCATTATTTTTCTCTGATAATAAAACTTAAACTACTGGCCTAGTCCGCAGGGAGTGTTTTCCATTACTAATCCCTATGACTCGACAACTCATAGGAAGCTTCATATCTGGCTCTTTTAACTTCATTTCTTTCTTTTCTGTTAAAAGTGAAGCGCACTTTAATGCGCTATTTCACCACCAGTGACGAGAACCGCGTTAAAGAGTCAGTCAATTTAGTCATGTTTCGCCGCAGTCCAGAATAGCTGCAGTAGTAGTCCATAGGCCGTTTTTAATTCAGTGTAACATTAAAAACATGTTAAATTTTATCCTCACATCAGCCCCCAACCCCCCAAACAATTCTACAACAATTGTACCACCCAACCCACACCCACACAAGCGGTTTGGATTCACCAAATTAAACAAATGAATACTTAAACATATACAAAGTTTACAATGTATGGACAAAACGAATGTAAGTGGCTAGTACTCGGTAAAACAACTCTCTGTTGTCGTAGATGTATTGGAAAGTATTGTTTTGCTCATTTAGCAAAACTTCGCAATGGTGGTGGAACGAGACCATGTTCTGAGTGCAATCACTCTGTTTTGACATAGACATCCTGGATGTTTTTCACAGCGACAGTTGCCCGAGGCAGAGGCTAAAACAGGATATAACTTCATTGTCCAACTCATAAATCACGCGAACGTTGTTTACAAAGACGACCTTCGACGCTGTCACTATCCTGGTCTGAGCTTCAGTACATGTGTGCTGGATATTGAAACAGGACTAAAACAAACGATTAACCGACATTTCTGATCGCTCGCGATCACAAATTTCGGTGACCGACTTTTCTGATCGCAGTGCGATCACTTAACTCGGTGACCGACTTTTCTCGGTCACGAGAACCATCCAACGATTGCAGCTTCGAGGGGTGATGGTTTAAACTGAAAAGATTTAAGATACACATCTCGATATATACGACGTTTAATTTTTTGGCCAGATTAATTGTTACGTCCTTAACGTTATTAATGTCAGCCAATAAATCTATCGGTTCGTTAATAGGTTTATCAGTTTGTTAGTAGGCCTAACTCTATCCGTTCGGCAATAACTCTATCAGTTCGTCAATAACT
>JACEVL010001600.1:0-25102 GCA_020284085.1 Aporrectodea caliginosa
TACCAGAAGTACTTCTTGAATCAGGGCAGAAACCTGATGTCTTCCCTTTCTACTTCAAAGCCCGTTATTCCGCCGAAAACGCTTCCTAAAGCTGGGCAGAAACTCGTTCCATCACGTTCTTTGTCGAAACCAGTTCCACCACCAAAGCCAGACACTCAGTCAACCGCAATTCAACATGATGCTAAGTCGACACACGTTGTTTACAAAAAATACAGAGAAAACAGTTCAATTTCGGAGGGTATGAATCAACCCTTTGATAGCACAGTCTTTATTGTAGATCAGCATGGCTGTCTTTATTATAAGTCTGAATAAATTTAGGTATCTAGTAATAAGTGTCTTACGGCCTGCCCTTTCTTAATTAACTGTCTGTAGCGGTATTGCCTCGATTTCATCTCTCTCACTGACTGCCTCTCTATGAAACTATATAAATATACATGTATGCGAATCTATCAACTTTCTGTGAGATTGTAAATAAAAAGTTCAATAAATTTTGTGCGATAAAGACAGCCTTTAATTGCGGCTTGATATCTATATAACTGTAGTACGTATCTGATATTCCTAGAGTGAAAGAGTCACACTTCAATCAAGGATTAAAGGGCTTGAACCTCATCTGAAGGCAGAAATCGCAATTAAGGTCACGTCAGTTTCCCTGCTTCATTTGGACAAACCATCAGATAGTTTGAAGATGTCTTCTCAAATTTTACTTCAAGGTAATATCGATTTCTTTAAACTTTGAAAACATAGCCTAAACTAAGTAATTTATTTTGTTGAACAAAACCATTATGGTACAGGTGGAATAACATGCCAGGATTCCTACTTAGAGCCCATAATAGGACCCATAGTCCAGTTTTGGTGTAACACTTATATAGCGTCCATATAGTCCTTCTGATGCTCACGGAAATGTTGGCGGATCATGGAGCGACTGTTGACAAACTGATTGCTATGCTTTTGGACATCAGATGCTTCAATTTATCTCTTTTAACTGGACTTGTTATGGTGAAGCTCATCATTGTAGACAGCTTGGTAAATTGTTTTTAATTTAAAAAAAGGAATGGCCTATTGATACTACAGTCTCATTTTCAATGTGAAAGGTTTTAAATTTTAGACTACTGTCATGGGTTCAAGTGACAATGACAGTCGATCTATTCAATTACATGTATAACCGCCAAGGATTAACTGCACCAACGTTCTAGTAATGACTAGCAAATGTAAATGATTTTCTGTTAAGAATGTCATCGGATGAGGAAAGAAACTGTCGCCAGAAACGTCGAGTCAAACGTGGAGCTGGAACAGTTGAGGGAAAATGTCAGTCAATACTCGGCGGCTGCATCGTTAAATGAGGTTTTCCGAACACAACTGCATTCCATGCAACAAGAATTGATTAGCGAAAGATCTCAGAACAATAGAGATCGGAATCTTTTTGAAGAGAAGATAAACAAACTGAAAGCCGATATCTACAATGAAAAGACGAAGTGCAAGCGATTCGACGAGGAGAAAGTTCTGAAAAACATTATCATCATGAAATTGGAAGAAAGATTGAAACAAGCAGAATGCGATAAACAATTCTTTCAACAACAGTTGCAAGAGCTAAATGCCCGTTTAGCAACTTTCGAATATGAACTTAAGATGTCTAAAGATAATTTCGAGGAAAGCAATAGCGAGATGATTTTGTTGAGCACTGAAAGAGACAAGTTAATGGAAACATGTGAGATACTGAGTAAGGAGAACGAGCTTAGGAATGAGCTCGAAATACAGTTACATCACGCACAAGAAAATAACAAGGATCTTCTAGGGCTGCTGAAAGAAAAGGAAAAAAGTTTAGAGGTGGCTGAAGAAGAAAAGCTTGATCTTATCAAAACTAAAAAAAGCACATTGGAAGAGATATCAGTGGAACGTGATCAAATATTGAAGTTACAAAAAGAACTGGAGATTGGAAAAACATAAGAGTAAAGAGTCGGAGGATAAAGTGAGTTTGGCAACAGCGCAACTAGAACAACTCGATCGCAAGTCTGAGGGCCTAAATATTACATCTGAAACACGAGGTAGGCTTCCCTCTTCCACTGTGTGTAGACTAAGCTTTTCTAATTAAGTCTTGATTTAATTGTTTGATTGTAGAAAAAAGCCGGTTCTTTGATAAGATCTAAAATGTCACCTAAAAATAGTATAGGCCTACTCAACATATAACACGAGACTGAACATTACCTATTTCTTAGCTATAACGTGAGATTGTTTGAAATTTATTTTTGATCGACACAATTATTTTCTTCCTTATTATAGGCCTACTTTAATTTTTCGTATACTTGAATCTGTATAGTTATTTTTTACCCAATTATTTTGTGGTCATTAAGTTATATCGCATGATACCGGTATCCCTGCCTAATACGAGAAGCTGAATTGGGGTCCTATTCCCTTGCTTTACTTTCTTATGTATTTTGCACAGAAAGTCATGTGATTAGGAACAATCATCAGTTCCTGATGGAGAACATTAAGTCAATTCGTTTAATTGATCTTCTGCATGAGAAACAGTGTATAACGGATGAAGAACGAGATTATCTGAACAATCAGCCTAACAACTTCTACAGGAACGATGCACTTCTAAACTGGATGAGAGAAAAAACCTTCAAAGAGGACAAAGGCCTGAAGGTTTTGGAATGCTTTCGCGATTCTGATCAGAGTTTCGTTGTTGATCTTTTTTCAAAAGGAGGAGGTAATAATTATAGTTGAATTCAGATTTCTGTATTTAAATCGAGGAAAATTTACTAAGTCAATCGCTGCTTTATTTTCTCTTATATCTCTTTGCCAATTCTGCTAAACTTTCTGTTTAACTTTGCCTTTTACAGTGTTTTTGCTGAATTATGTCTTTATACCTAATGTCGCATCTTAATTGTTAGTTATTAGCATAGACCGTGGTTTTATAACTATAAGGACATCAGAGTTGTTCTTTTGGAAAACGAAATAGACACGTGTTATAGGACGAATTCTTTGATTTGTATTTCATTTATTTCAGTTCTTATTAAGTCTAAGGTATCGACAAAGCTGGTGAAGGAACGACAATCATTTAGTTTATTTGCTAAATCTACCACCGAGAATGTTGAGGCTTTGAAAGAAAAAGAATCTCTGGTAATCAAAGAATTCAACCAGCGAGAAGGAGTGCCACTTTCTGGCAGTCAAAACGCGACATCAGACATCGCAGATGATGAAATTATCATCGCCCCTTACTGTCATCAGGACTACAATGGAATTGTTATCTGGTTTTGGTGCCAGTCAAAAAATGCACAAAGAAATTTGCAAAGTATGTATTCATCGGATATATTACTTGGAAAACTAGTGACGATCTTCAAACAATTTTCCATTACCAGTGTGTCTTCTGAGTCGGAACTTCTTGTCCCGACTGGTATTACAATGTACATGGGTGATTTCATGAAGGACGAAAGTGAGTTTCATGTATTCTATTATTTCTCATATGACTTGAAATATGATATATATGTGAGATTCGATGAACGTCATAGTTCATAGTATAGAATCTAAGGCCTTCTGCAATTTTGCAATTAGGGAACAAGTCATACGACCTAAAAGTCAATCGAATTTCTAAATGGACTAATTTCGGCTAATTGAAGATGCAACTTATGTAGGAAACTTGATTCCATATTCCACGGTTCAATGTATAGCACTCTGGATAGTTGGCTTAGCGATTTCCTTGTAAGTTGAAATGTAAATGACCTACTGTAATGATCACGACCAAGTCGTGACCTTAGGGCCTACAATTGCATACTGTCACAAGTGTTGATGGTACATGCTCATGCACGTATATATATTAGGCCTAACAACATTGAACAACCTTTGCCTAGGATTTTCGACATGTAGCTTCCATCGATTTGCGCTTTATTTGACCTTATAAAGTTGAAATGTAAATGACCTACTGTAATGATCACGACCAGGTCGTTACCTTAGGGCCTACAATTGCATACAGTACTGTGACACAAGTTAATAACCATCTGGTTCTTACCCACCCTAAGTGCTGATGCGATACATGCTTATGCCTAGTTATTATTTATCTTATGACTGATGTATCTTATCATTGCATTTGCGCTTTTATTATATCTGAACATAATATGTTACGGCGCTTTAGAAATAACATTGGATGGCTAGATTGAAGCCCATCGATTTGCGTCTTTATAGAAGTGGATTACACTGAGCCCTATTGGTCACGGAATAGCCTTATTGATGTCCACACCGACTTGTCAGAGCTAACAAAAGAGCTAACTAAGCCCCTGCAACGGTTGCCCGTTGACTCCCTAATAAGTGTTTTAGCATGGTCCACATAATCAAACGCCGTGCTAAAGTCCAGAAAAGACAGCAGTTTCACATTGTCTGATATCGATTGCGTCACAGACATAAATACATAAATGAATACATACATGTACCTACATATAGAACTACTTGCATACTTACAGACAGAAATAAACATGCATCCATGCAATGCATACATACTTAGATACATTGATGTTTATTTTAGTCTTTGGGTTTATATATATTTGTTTAAACACGTACATATATACAGGTACATATGTGTGCATATAATATAATAATACAAACATGCATTCATGCATACAATATACAATGCATGCATACATATACACACAAGGGGTCGTCCATTAATTATGTCAACAAATTTAGGCAGTTTTTGACCCCTCTCCCCTTGTCAACAACTGTCAAACATTGACGGACCCCCTAAAAATTTATGTCAACAATCCCAGAACCCTCCCCCCCTACAAAAAGAAACACAATGGCTGAATACATGTAGAATCATTTTTTCAAATTGTTTTACACTAAAAATGCAATCTCGAATTTCAAAATATATGAGTTTAGTTTATTACCAGGTTTTTAGTAGTAGTAACATTAAACACTTTATACATTTTTAGCATTACTTAATGTTTTCGCTACCATTTTGAAGGGTCTGTGTTGATTCATTGGAAAAAAATTTGTTGACGTGAAATTTTACCGAACCCCTCTCCCCCTTGTCAACAACTGTCAAACTTTTCCAAGCCCCTCCCCTAGTTTGTTGACATAATTAATGGACGAACCCCAAACGTACATACAGATTATATGTATGCCTAAATACATATATACATACATACGTACATATACATACACATATTTTGCTACTGAAGTTCATCCTCTTGCTTCACATGCACGAAAGGTTGTCGAATAATCATGTGCTCTTATTTTTAACGTAGATGTCGTCGACTTTGAAGCAGATCCGAAATTACTTCTGACAATCAGAACAAAAGCAGGAGAAAGAACTTACGCACAAATCAATGCATTTGGGGTTTTAGCCGATGAGATATTTGCTATAATTAAGCATAACTCGGAAGTGGAGGTTTACAACAGGATAAGTGTTCAGTTTCAACGAAGTTTTACGGTTGGAAATTTAAAAGAACCGCGAGATATCGTATCCTGTTCTAGAAACAATTGCTTGTATATAATCGACGGAAAACCTGTTGGCCAGCCAATGGAAATCTTGAAGGTCGATATAAATGGAAATATCTTAAAGAAAGTCTGGCAAGGAGATGATTGGGGTCGATTGTCTGTTACCGATGAATCGAATCTCATCTTAGCCGTCTTGGATAAAAGTAAGTTATTGGAAATCACTCCAGATGGACAACTGGTTCGTGAGATAACCCTTGAGGTACCCAATCCTTGGCATGCGGTTAAACTGACCGGTGATTGTTTTGTGGTAGTCTACGGTCGATATCCGGGAGGCGGTATCTGCAAGATAAATAACAAAGGAAAAGTATTAATGTCCCATGTCGCTGAAGCTTTGGAGACTGTAGCGTTCCTTCCAATCAATGTGGCAGTAAACAAAGATGGTTCATTACTAGTAGTCGACGAAGGTGGTGGTCGAATCCTGTTAATGACATCGACTTTGAAATATCAGAGAGAATTTATTTCTAGGAAACACGGATTGGTAAAGTCACGAAGTATATTCGTTGATGAGCGCAATGGACGCCTGCTTGTCTGTGACAATAAATCGAATGGTGGACGGATATTGGTGTTTGACATTGCAGGTTGAGACAAACAGGGCCTATTTTAGCATTGTATAGACCAGAATTATTAAGAGTCTTCTCTTACTATTTGTTTTACTATTGGCCTTGTTGATATTCATATAGTGCTCCTCCACTTCGAAAGAATGGTATTTGCAAATATTTACATGGCTGTGTTGAAACAACCAGTTATGAAGCCTCTTTACTTTCGAGTTTACAGCGTCCCAGACCGCATGACCGAATTGTCCCATGTGCACGGGCTGACAATTTAGGCCTAATGAAAAAAACGCTTTTAACGAGAATGCTTTATAATGTTTAATTTCATGTAAACCAAAGTGCGGCTTTGCAGTTGGATAAATAAAGAATATACTTACTTATTTACTTACTTTAGTCGTAAAGTAGGTTTACCTTATCTGTCACTCAAGGCGAGAGTCTTTCCCAGATTTTCCTGAAGGACAGCTAGGTCTATCATTCTAGGAACCGCCTTTGCGAAAGAACTTGGTCGTTCTTTTCTCTTATTCCTACTTTCTTACGGACTTCGGCTTCTTGCAACTCAAAATCTGAGAAGCCAGTTATTTTTGTAGTTCTTGGAACTGCGGCATTTCCTCCGTCTCTAATGGGTGAGCAAAATGGAAGTATATGTGGGCTCTACACGGGTCCGACATGAGAATGTGGGTCCTATATGGGCTTTATGTTGGTAAACTCGCAGGGCAGGCTCCTTAAATTCAGTATAGGCCTACTTACATGGTCTAACGTATCTGTGGTCGAGTGGTCTGTGGTAGAAAGGAAATGAGAATCTACGTTGGAGTTAAGAGCACTAAACAACTGCACAGTTACATGATTATGCGTATCTAGTTGCCTTCAAGGTAGTGTCACAAAATGTTGCAAAAATGGCCGAAAGCTTGTTGGCCAGGGCAATAACAAAATTCTCGAATTTCCAGCATGTCACACCCATCCTGATATAGCTAATCGAAAGGCATGATTTAAAACATAATTATTATAGGCCAAAATCACACAATGCATTGGATGACAGTTACCGGTAGTATGCAATTTTGCTCAAACATCAGATTCAGAAAATTGCACTCAAAATTCTCAAAATTAATATCGGAGACTGACTTTTGGATACGGTACACCGAACTGCTGTAGTGCATGGGGGGGGGGAAGCTCGTCTTTTGTTAAATGCTTAAGGCCTAATTTCAGTCGTCAGCATGCGCTTCAACTAGATCTTTGTGGGCTCTTGAATGTCGCCTGTTCAAATGACTGTGATTTTGAAATTCGATATTACATATACCTAGGAGATAGGAGTTCGTTGATGCCCTGTGTATTGTGATAGCGTCACTATGAAAGTCTTTGAAGTAGGACAAGAATGTACGCATGATGAACTGAAAATTTCGGAAATTGTGGGTAAAAATACCCGGAGTAGTTAAAAATCCACCTTCACGGTGAAAAAATTAAAATACCGATTTGTTATCAAACCTTAGGCCTACTGTTGCGCAATTAACATAGATTAAACTGTTATTTTGTATTCTATAGGACCTATTTATACTGGTCATTGGAAGGTAGTTTTATTTCTTCCAAACTAATATTATGTCGGTAGGGTTTGAAGAGCAATGCTGTTTTCGTCGCTATTGTAAAGCAATTGAAATTATAATTTTTACGTCGAAGGATTCTTTTTCGCTTGCAACAGACGGCAATTGTTGATTTATGTCTTCTGTGACTTGTGTTCTTTTGAATTGTTTAATCGCCATAACATGTGCATGTACAGCGCAGTGCATTTGTCAAGCGCTTCAGTAAAGAATAAATATTATTATTATTAATCGATTTATGAGATAAGGTGTGCTGAAATAATGTGCAATGTGAAATAATGTGCCAAATAACGACGGCAGTCTATATTAGCTTTCGAACTACGTTGGTCTGCTTTTTGTATTGTATTGTATTTGATCATTTATAAAGCGCTTCTCATAGCATAAAGCCATAAGCCTTTAAGAAGCGGTCCCGAGGTAGGGGAGACCGGGGCATAATGGGATACTTAAGGCATTTTGAAATTTATGCCATATAGTTAATAAAAATTCAGGGTTTTCTTGCACTCTGTCTGCTGGCATAGACAGAGTGTAAGAAAACCCTGAATTGTTCTAATGTACAGCATAGAGTAGATTAATTCACTTAAGCATCACCCAGATAGAAGATAATGCTATCCTACTATTGTGTCCAAAAATCCCATTCTGCCCCACCATAAGGAGCAAAATGGGATATACTTTTTCCATTATGCCCATGATATGTATCATCTAAAAGAGGGAATATAGATCAGAATAAAAACTTTATAGCTTGACCCGTAACTTTGAACTTATTACAACTAACTGTTTAACATGAACCATGAACAGTATTTTAATTACAGCTTCATAACAGTAAACTTTAAACTAAAACTTATAATTAAAATTAGTCGGTAATGAGGTCAGACTTCCCTCATTTGATAAAACGTGCTCCAAGATGTTTACTTGCAGAGGCCACAATTCCCACAAACAAATTTGTTACATATTAGTTTACACTAATTAGTTTACACAACTGTTGTGTGCCCACTTCAAGCACATAATGACATCTGATCCAGCCTTCATCAGAGAACGCCTCACAACAGTAAAGACATTCATTTGTATCATCGTCATCTACAAGATTGTTATAGTTCGATATACTAGTTGCCTTTCTTGAGACATTGTTGCTTGTTTTTTCATAATATTTTTACTTTGTCATGTAATCGAATACATAAGACATTTTAGTTGTCAAGCCGTTTTTAAAAAGGGATTAACGAGGTTTCTTTGTAGCTTCTTTTTCCAGTTTAAGTATTGTGACCGAACTCTCCAGTTAGCATTTCTTTTAGAGTTGTCATGACCAAATTTTTCCAATTTTGTTTGATGACCTGATTTCTGGGCCCATACGGTGCCTTGAGTGGTTTGATATTGGTGGCAGCGACTTCATTGTTCAATGGCTCAGTTGACCAGGAGGGTGCTTCTCCACTTGCTGCGAGCTACCCAAGTCTTCCACTTTGTACTTCATCAATGGCGCGTGCAATACCTGAGCACTTCATTTCGATTTTTGTCTGAACGAAGCAGCTGTCTGTCTTTCTTTTCCATATCCAAATCATCTGAAATTTGGAAAACTATCACTTGGCCTAATAGGCTATTATGAGTCACTCTTCTACGCATTAATAGTGAACACATTTTTATTACAAAATAGGCCTCACAAAAATAAGCAGCTGTCGAATAATAACATGGGGCAAAATGGGATATCTGTATCCCATTATGCCCCAAATGGCCAATATAGTAAGCCCGCCATTTGGACAAAATATACTGAACATGCACAAAATGTCTTATGGATACGTGACTTTATATATTACGCTAAATATTCATCGTATAAGCTAAATTTAATATAGCTCCACTTTTTATAGAAAAGTCTTGAATTATCAACATACCTTACTTCGGACACCCTGAAAATCTACTTTTAGTCATAAAATTAGCAAGACGCGTCGATATCGCAAATGCCTTTGTCTCTAACCTTCAAAGATGTTTCTCTTCCTATTAATAACGTCTTCGGCAATTAAAACTGAGTAAGACGGATGATAGTCAAGTTTCCCGTTATGCCCCGGTCTCCCCTACTCCGAGGAAAAGGAAGGTTTTAAGGCGAGAGAAAGAGGTAGAGATGCTATTAGAGAGGATTGTAGAGCGTAGAGAAGGAGGAAGTCGATTCCATAGAGAGGGACCTAAGCACACAAAGGATCTGGATTCAGCCATTTTGGTCCTAACACAGGGAACATAAAGGTCTAGCCGGTCAGAGGATCTGAGAGGACGCTTTGAATTAGCCGAGAGGGGGCGGAGAATTTAGCGACAAAGATATTTTGGAGCCAGACCCAGTTGAGATTTGAGCATGAGAATGAGAACCTTGAATTGGATGCGCACAGAGAATGAAGTTGGTCAGCCATAAATGTAGAGATGTGAGAGAATCGAAGGAGGCGAGCTATAAGTCTGGCAGCAGCATTCAGTACAGACTGAAGAGGAGATAGAGGAACCTTGGGTAAGCCAACAAGGAGAGAATTACAATAGTCAATTCTAGAGCAGACAAAAGCATGGACAATTGAGGTGAAGGTAGAGGATGAAACAGATCTGCGAATAGCTCTAAGACGCCTAAGTTGGAAGTAAGAAGAGCGGGTAAGCTTGGATATGTGTTCAGTGAAGGTAAGAGAGCTATCTAGGGTGACACCCAAGTCACGGACACTAGATGAGAATGTTAAATGCGGAAACTTTTCAGAGAGCAAGGTATAGTCGAGTTTCAGGAGTTGCTGTGGTGTACCAAACCAAGTAAGTTGGGTTTTGGAGGTTTAAAGAAAGACGATTAGAGGACATCCACAAATGGTGATCCTGGGAAAGAGCGTCAATGTGACTAGCAAGAAGGAGTTGAGCAGAAGGGGACCCACAGACATATGCCTGGACATCATCAGCAAAAAGATGGCCGATAGCCGAATGATTTGGGAAAAGGGAAGGAATACCAGCCGTGTATAAAATAAATAAGTGGGGTCCAAGGACAGGACCCTGAGGAACACCCAATTGAGGACCCATTGAGTTCTGGAGTCACCAGAACTGATCATTTGAGTGCGATCAGACAAGTAAGACCGAAGCCAAAGAAGTGGGGAACCTTTGAGTCCACAGGAGGTCTCAAGGCGTTGGAGTAGAATTTCATGGTCGACCATTTCGAAGGCCCAAGAAACGGCGAAGAAACATCAAAAAGAGCAAGAAGAGTGAGCTGAGACCTGTCAACAGCTGAATAGATATCAGAAAGTAGAGATAGAAGGGCTGTTTCTGTGGAGTGATAAGCCCTGTAATCAGACTGATGGGAAGGGAGGAGAACTGAATGTTCAAGGTAGGGGAGAAGCTGCATGGAAACCAGTCGTTCTAAGGTTTTGGAGAGAAATGATATGTTTGAAATGGGTCGGAAGTTCTGACAAAGGTTAGGGTCTAGGTTGGGCTTCTTGAGTGCTGGAAAGACTAAAGCTCGTTTTTGTGAAGCTGGAATGCAGCCCTCTCATAGTGATCTATTAAAGAGATACAGAAAGAAAGGAGCAATATCATCAAGAATATATGTGATAATAAAAGGGGGAAGAGGGTCCAATTCACATGATTTTACATTAACAGAACTGATGTCAAAACTGAGCGGAGATCCGTGTCCATAATGGGTCAGAAACCTTCGAAGACAGATCTGATGTTGTTGGGGAAAACGTTGGAGGAGGAGCATCAGCTGTAGAGGCTCGAAGACGGTCGGTCTTGGTAGTAAGCATGTCAAGAAAGTCATTAGCGGAGAATTCTTGCTAGATAAGCTTGAAAAAAATGACCAAACACTTAGGCTAAAAGGTTAATCTCCAAGCTCCCTGTCAAAGCATCTGAGCTGGCAAAGTTTTATGGTTTTCGGATCAAATGAACTTTACTCTATATTGCTGTGTGTGAGAGAGAGAAGCTATGTTTCCGAGGAGGTGTTTTTATTAAATGGTTCGTTTTATGATTTTTTTGCGTTAGTGATATTGGTGAGCAGACTTTCCTAAAAATACTGCCAAGAATTTACGATGCAAGTGCCACCTATCGATTACCTATACATGACTGCCCTGCCAAGAAACCGCGCGCAGTTGCCTCCAGTCCATTGGAGAGGCATTGTGTCATTTGTAGGGGAGACTTGACGCCCTTGACCCCCTTTTTAAATAATTCTCCCAAAAATATAAAATCAATAGCAAGTTTAATTTCATTCCATTTAATGGCAATATTTTTTCTATCTAAGTTGCATAAAGTGGTTTTCACAAATACAAACTACAAAATCTACGAGTAAAAACACAACAACCCTTGATCCCACCCATGTGCACCTTTGATCCCCAATGGGCATCCTAAATCTGTTTGTCTGCAACAGGAAGGAAATGTTGGAAATGATTATTTTAAATGAAAAATGTGCAAACGTTGCCTTGGATATAATAAAGACAATGCAATTCACAAAATTTTGATAGTCTAAAGTTATATATTCATATAAATGCATTTTTCATCGAATTAGGCCTGCAGTCAGAAAGTGTAGGCCAATAATTATAAGGAAGTAGGGCACTGAGCAGTCGTTGTTGACAGACCTTGTAGGCCTAGCTTTGAAGCACGAAGAAGATATTCTGAAAAAGACTTTTCTTCTTCACTGGTAAAAATTTGTTTTTTTCACAAGACTTTTCTTCACTGGTAAAAATTTGTTTTTTTCACAAGACTTTTTTCCACTGGTAAAAATTGCTTTGTCACAAAATTGGCTTTACAAACTATACGAGTTGATTCTCGTATTCTCAATTATACATAAATAAACTGTTTTGACTTTCAGCAAAACAAACGTCTTGTTAATACGTGTTAATACGTCAACATTTTATGCCAAACCATTCAGTTTCCACTTCTTGAATCATGCCATTTTTAATGCATGTGCTAAGTGTCTCAAAATATATACAACAAGTAAACGAATCAATTAACTTCATACATGTTATAAACAAATTTGGTACTTATTTTAAAATCTTGATTTACAGAGTTCGTTGTGACGTTGAAAACATTACTTCTTACCTTCAAAATTTAATTTTTTTGATAAAATGTTTATTATTCACTCTAACCACGCTAAAAGACAGGAAGACGGTCAAGGCAATAAACATAATAGAATGATTCACTGCTTTTCTTAAATACTTCAGTAACTAAGGCAAAATGACAGAGGGATCAAGGGTGCCTAGGGATCAAGGGTGCCAAGTATTGAGGAAAGAAATTAATGTAGAGCTCATTTGCTTCCAGTACTGTTCATTGTAGTAGTGTTGTTTTCGTTAACGAAAAAGAAAAGGAAAATGGCAATTAACAAAAATTGAACGTTTCGTGAACGAAAAAAACAAAAACTAAAGTGAGCAGACAACGGAAACTCAAACTAAAACGAAATTTGTCAGAATAAAAACTGAAACGAAACGAAAATAGATCGAACGAAAACTAAAACGACATTTAAACAAACAAACTAAATGTGTTGCTTGTAATTTTTACTTACTTAATTCGCATTATTTTGTATTCTGTTGCCTTGTGCATAGTGTGCAAATGGCGTGCCGTACCGTACCTCTACTAATAACTGCTCAGCTATTTTAAGACGCGCGAGCAAAATGAGAATGAGGTGTTGTTTTCCTGTAGTTATTTATCTCCTTTCCGCCAATCATCTATCTACTGTTGTCAATTTATAATAAAGGCTTACTGCGATAAGTTCACTTCATTAATTGAGAAATGTCGAAATTGTCGCCTCTCTTGTCTCTGACTTCAAGAGCGACGAGTGTCAATGGTCGAGTCATGACAATAGTTCTTTGCTTAAATAAAAGTTCCATTGGTGAAAAATATTTTGTTGGTTAAATAGAAGTTGGATAATTTTTTTCATTAAATAGAAGCTGGATTGATGACAAAAAATTCACAATGAAATGAAGGCGGGATTGATGATAGTTATCATGGACATAGGTAGAATGCTTACTTACCAACGTCAAGGACGGCATTGAAGATATTCAAATAATTTACCAACCTAAACTACGGGATAACCGCTAATAGGCCTACTGCAGACAGACCACGAAAAGGCTACCCTATCAAGTAAGGCGAATTTGTTAAATAAACTATGTGGGATAAAACTTACTGAACATGGCGACATGGAAATGCAGAAATGCAAAATCTAATTGACCAGTTGGCATCTTCAGGAGAACCACTATAGCACTATTTCTCAGTTGCCTACGAGAGAGTTATGGAACACTATTAATTACAGTGCTCGAAACAAGACCTGAGGAAGATCTGACTACAGAATTTTAATAGTGAAAAACAAGCTTCTGGAAGAATTCAAAAGAAATCTAAATCTCTTTCCATGCACAATGATCAAGAAATAAGAGTTCTAAAGATGACAAAGAGAGAAGTTAAACCCAAAACAACTCTTATCTGTTTTTTTCTGTAAAAAGCCAAATCACATAAAGAAGGAATGCAGAAAATACATTCAATGGAAAAAGAAAAACCCAGATCACGCAGCTAAAGCACTAAAGGAAAATGTGACTGAGGAAAATTGTATTGTATTGTATATTGCATAAAGACTAAGTTGACAAGAAAAACACTTCTTTTCCAAAGAAGTCATCATCAAAGACTACCGAAATTCTGGACTGAATTCATACAGATGTTTGCGGACCAATGCATACTTTAAACTACTGGGCTACTGGCGCCTACATAGCATAAGACTACTCAGAAATGCTCAACTCTACAACATATTGTAGGAAATGTAGTAAGGAGATCTCTAATGTGTGTGATCTACAGTTAGGGTAGGCAGTGGTTGTAACGTCTATGCCTGAATGGCAGAATCATGCCTGGCTGTATATTGGTGTGCATGCGAATGAACATATCTTAATGTGCAACTGAGTGTTCGTTTCTACTGTGGATCAAATGATCCGACACATCTGGTGGCCTGGGCAGACACCACACATCAGTCTGTAGCCCTGGTTATCATGTATCATAAAGCATCCGTCATATTCAGGATATAGTTCAGACTGCAGAGAGGCTGATATGGACACTGGTCTTGCTGTGGCCTTTTGAACACTGTAGGACGTAGGCTAAATATTATGCTGGAACAATTGTCCAAATTTTTATAAGATCAACAACAAATCAATAGAAGAGTAGGCCCTAAAGCACATTATTTGACAGGGAGTGCGTACGCACCTTACGCACATTGTATGGCTATACGCTACTGTGATGCAAGCGGCTAAATGAACTGACATAGGCCGCAGACATTAGGCTCAGCCTAACCCTTTAGTATCCCAACACAACGGCCGAATATAAGTACATAACCGGAGGTTTTTAGGTTAATTGACGGGCATAATATTGGACCCACAGCGCAAAATGAGTGTTAGGCATCAGTCAGATCCTGTATGTGCTGCGTCTCAAAGATAATGGTTCCGTATAATAATTATTATAGGCACTCGCCGTTGGGCGTGTTCAGCGAGCTTACGGTCAAAATACAGCCTATTATAATTATGCATTTAACGTAAGTTTCATAGAGTTTCTTGTCACGCGTCTGTTCCACATAATAGGCAATTATTTAGGAATACATCCTGAATCGGATGTAGGTCTAAACGTGCAGAGTGTTCATTTCAGGCCACTGCATGAAAATTTTGTAAGCTGTTAGAAGTCAACTTGAAGTTGTTACTGAGATGTTTCAATGAAAGAGGACTGGTAAGAGCTTCCCAGTTTTATCGTTATTCGATTTTATGGAAATAAACAAATAAACAAAAATAAATTTTATGGAAAGGTGCAAATAGGCAATCGTAAAATTCGGCTCTTGCCTACTGCCATTATAGATAATGCAAACGTAACCGAATGTTATGAGATCTGTTTAATAAAAAGCATTGCTTTCAAACTGTGATACAGAAACTGAGGAATTAAAATGGCTGGATATTCATCTCGAAGAGATCAGCTGTGGTATTTTGCTCTACAACTTGCTGAAGAAGAAACCAAATCCATTCAAATTGCACAACAAGAAGGTAAGTTATGTCGGTTCCAGTGGCTTTCACCTCGGGACGTTTCATCTCCGGTCGATTCACCTCTTTGTGTTTTCATTTATAAATGTAAAAAATTAGACCTGTCGAAGTGGTTTGTTGTATTGTATTGTATTTGTAAATTTATAAAGCGCCTCTCACAGTGAAAACCAATCAGAGGTGCTCCCAGTGTGAAAGATCCCGAGCGAAAAGAGTGGTCTTAACTCTTACGACAGCGAAAGGAAGCACCTGGACCACCGGTTGATAGCAGAGAACGAGTTGATGTAGGGAGTTGGTTCTATAGTGAATGGCAAATGAAGGCAAAAGCTCGAGATTTAGCCATAGCTCGTGGGACAAGAAGGTCAAGGCGATCAAGTGAGATAAGCGGACAAGGAGAGGTGGCAGAGATAGGTCGACGCGGAAAACGAAACATATACTAGGCCTACATACACAATATTTCAATATAAGCAATTAATTATCATTAATTATCTTGAAGGGGCGCTATTTAAATGCTCTGAATGAATGAATGAATGAATGAATGTCATAATGTAGACAAAGCGAGGCAATAATCATTAAGTAATTAAATTGATTTCTAAGTGTCGACTTATCAAGTCTTTTGTCCACGACGCATAAAACTAAATATTGAGAATATAGCCGTACAAAATAAGCAACTAATAATAATGTCATCTAGTAAAAGACCATTAAGTATGTGAAAGATGGGCGAGTTATTTCAAATTATATTAGGCCTACGTGAAAATGTCCGTGCTTCCGTAGCCAGTTACATCGCGGTTTACTCTGTCCATCAGCTGCCTATACGATTTAGCTTTGACATAAGAATTCGCTTACCTCGTTTCGAATCGCCGTATTGCAACAAATCAGACATTCTGTCATACGACAAACTCACTTATGCATTTCTATTTCTGTCGCTGTATGCTTAAATACTGCATACCTAGGAATTATATGATTACTTCTCGGTACGAGATCATGATTATAATTTATGGTTCAGAGCAATAACCAGGTATGTCGGAAATTATGAGTTTTGGGAAAATGGCTTCAAAGATCTGATACTTCAAACTGTTGTATCTTAGCTATTAGACCACATATCGACAATCTGTTTGAAGCCCCGTATAAGTATTATTGCATTTAACGAAAACTTTGCATGATGCAATGCAATAGATATCATTATTGTTTTTTACACGACATTTTGCTTCATACCCGGTTATTGTCAACACCAACAATTTACCATCAGTATAATTACGGGTGCAATAACAGGGTATGTAGACAAAGTTTGTTTTCTAGCAGCTGCGCACCAACCATGTCATCTGGTGTTAGTCGACATACCTTATTCTTGCACCAAACAGTCACACTATTACACAGTACGGAAATCGTGCAAGAAGAAGGTAAGTCATCATGACTGCAGTGCTGTCAAGATAGAAAGAATGCAAAATCTGTGAAACCTAAAGTTTTAATGACATAACCGTTGTAGGCTAATTGTACGCTACATCAGATATTTCATGCGGTCGACTTTAGAAACGAGTGGACGCTAAAGAATGCCAAAATTGGCTTTGACAGTTTCATGTTATTGGCAAGGACAACAATGCCGCCTTTTTATGTTTAATAGTCAAAATTCAACAAAAATATGCTTTTCTTGCTTTATTTTTTGAAAATTCCGCTCAAGGCAGCCGCTTATAGAATCGGGGACTCAACTTTTCCGATCGTTAGGGTCGGTTAGGGTTAGGGTTAGTGTCGTCCATGTTTTCTAATTACGAAACTGTCATATCCCATTTAAATCGGCCAATCAGAGCGGAGCGCCTATTTGTTGCGGCCAATGGCAACATGCCTAAATATGCCGTGTATAAGGTGAATTGTTGGCGTAAACTTACGCATTATATATTTGAGTCCCCGATTCTATAAGCTTGCCGTACCTTCGACCGCCTTTTTTGTATTGATAGAATATATTTCTCGCGACCTAATGAAGCTGGTAATTTACCACGATTCATTTTCGTAATGAACTCTATGAAAATGCTGTCATTATTATGTTCACTATCACGTACACCATTGTCATGTAACAGTAGGCTACATACATTATTTTCTTTATAGTACGGATATAGGCCTAGCCCAACTTAGAGCAAGTAAGTGACAATAACCAGGTATGTCAAATAACCTGTCTGTTGCACCGGTTTTAATACAAAGATTACAAGAAAACGACAGTTTTGTTATCATACCTGGATATTGCAATGGAGTAATGGTAGAATACTGCCGGATGCACAATTCCATGTTATGTTGACATATTTGTTTTTCAAAAATGACTATCAAAAATATTCGGATCTGCACGAAATTTATAGGGTAAATAGAATGCTATATTCCAAACACGCTGGCATACTTTTTAGCAAAGAAGTGGTATGTCGACATAACTGGTTATTGCTCTGAACCCTTCAATTGCTATTGTATGTATATATTATTGTCATCGTAATTGCTGCGTTTGCGAGTCAACGGGGTTTGTTAACTACAGTCAGCGACACGCGTTATCATCTGCCGTTAATTACAGTCACTCACTCGTCTTATTATCTGATTCGATTTTTAGGCGCTTAAGGCTAATCTTATACTATAATTCTTAAAGTTTGTCCTTCCGTATGTATGTATGTATGTTTGCAATGCATCGCTGTCCGGCTAAAGGCTCCGAAACGGAACGGTTTAGCGAGTTGAAAAAATTTACAAAGCATTATTACGCAACGTCTAGGTCAACGCGACTATTTTCAGTTCGCAATTTTATTTAAACGCCGATATATGGCCATTTTAAATTTAACTTTTCAGCGAGCTTATTTCAATACCGCCCATAGTAAGGCCATTTGTTCACGTCACGCATGCTTAATAAGCAATCTTACGTCACACGGAGCATCTAGCAAACAATCAGAAGTCGCCACGGGCGAATTTCTAGGTCAGCGCAACCATTTACAGATTTGGTGACCTAATTACACTAAGCTCACATTTTTTGCAACCACGGCCATTGCCGATTTTCTAGGTCAAAGCAACTCGAAACTTACTTTAGCTATTCGAATTTCTATCTCATCCCAATTACTTTCAGCTCATAATTTGCTTTCAATTCCGATTTATGGACATTAGGCCTATAAGCATGCCCATTTGTCCACGTCACTAAAATTAATATGCAATCATTTAAATTACGTCACGCGGCTAAATATGCAATCTTACGTCACGCTTGCCAACGGCAAATAATACGCCTATTATAATTTAGAAATAACCCGTGTAGTACGGGGAACAAAATAATACGCCTATTTCAGGTAGAGATAAACCGTAAAGAACGGGGAACAAAATAATAATATTGCCTATAATTATAAGGTAGAGATAACCCGTGCAGTACACGGGCAAAGCAACTATGTTCACCTCTAAATATCGTTTCCATTCAGATATATGGACATTTTTTAAATATTTGAAGCCCATCAGCAAATATAGTAAGTAAGTAGCCTTTATTTGCAGCCGTTAAAAATTACGCCTGGGGAAAACCCGGGCGAACGCCGGGTAAAAATTGCTAGTTAATAAATAAATATGAGAGTGGGGGTGCATACTTATAAAGGTGAAAGCTCCTATAGCTGAAACCCGTAGAGGTGATTCGTGCGGAGGGGGAACGTCCGGAGCTGAAAGCCCTGATGCGGTTATGTCAATACAGATTTAATGTATTAGAATGGACACAACATGTTGAAGACTAGATTTTGACTGGACTTGATGCGAATGAATTGAATATAGACCGGAGTCACTGACTGATGTCAAAGTTATACCATCCAAGCCTAAAATATAATAGAATAAACTATGCTATTCATCTAAACTGAATCATAGAACGTAATCCAATACAATACAACACAATAAAATGTCATGTCAATACAATGCACCACATGGCAGCTGATTTTCAAATAATGTTTGTTATATTAAATGTGTAGCAAAATTATTTTGTATAAACCTCTGTCAACTATGATCATCCTGAACAAGGCCTGGCATTGAAAGATTTTTGTCTGAAGGTCACAGAAACTCAGAGGTATATACGAATTAAATGGCTCAATGAGAATTAGTTTCAAATAACTCTCTGGAATTCAACATCGGATGCGAACTAAACAAAACAACGAATAAAGTATCATGAATCTTTACTAATTATTTTAACCCTCCGTCGGGCGGAAAAAAATTCACAACTAAGGACGTAGGGGTCAATTTTAACCCCCATAGTAGGCTAATGATCGTGTAATTCGAATAGAATAAGCACATAGATTGCATGACAAGGTCATCATTGTTATAATTAATATTAACTGAAATGTCATTATTTGTAGTACTTCCTCATATCATGACGTCATATCATGACGTCATGGCATGAGAGAGACATGTCTGACAGAAGATCTGACAGTGGACAGGGCACACATTCTTATGGCATGCCCTGCACACAGCCGTTGCTTTTTTGTCCGTCTGTCTGGGACAAACTTGGCAGCGACCTAGTTTCTTTGGAGGTTCCCGAGTGTCGTCTAACAGTGGTGTTCTAATCAGTATATGATGAGTTGCCTTTGTCTTTCTTACACTTGTAACAATGCAATGAGCTGCATAGTGTATAAAGTTCAGTAATTTTATTCCATCTAAACTTGGCATGTACTTTCAACTGGAATACGTAGTGACAACCTGTACAATAATTGTCGTGAAAAATCACAGCAGCCATTTCAGTTTTAACATTGGTCCATGGTTTGAAAATGCACTCGGGGCCATTTTGGACCCCACGCCCGAGGGAGGGTTAAATAATTCTGGATTCGTGAATTTCTTAAAATTGAAGTTCAGAAGTAGTCCATCGGTAAAATGTCTTCACAGTTTGAGAATGATGGTTGACAGATTACAAACTAAATCATCTATGAAAATCTTAACAATGCTTAACTTTTGACCACAACAGCACATATTAAATCTAGAATATGAGTTTTAAACGGATGTGCTTTCGTCTAATAATAATCATTGTAACATTTAGTTGTCGTTCTGTGTGCTTATTATAGAAGAACATGGTAAAATACTTCAATCAAAATACAACCAACTGGTTAGTAACATGTCATGCCTGGGAGACATCATAGCAATGATGTATGAGAAAGAGAAATTGACGCCGAAAGAGTTAGAGCACATCCAGCATTTGCAATCAACTCCAATCCGAGCCAATGAGGAACTGTTAAGCATCATAGCCAGAAAACCAAGAGATGTCTATGAATGTTTCTTGGCACTCATTAAAAATACGAACCAACTGCATTTATATCAAATGCTGGTGTCTGGTGATGACAGTAAGTACGTTATATTAGCTATCAATTTAGCTCTATATACGTAAAAGAACTCCAAACACACACACACACACGACACAAATCACATAAACAAACACACACACACACACACAACAAACACACACACAAACACACACATATATATAGGTCTTGCGTTTGGTTTAATTAATGTATGGTACGTAAAATCAATTTATTAAAAAAAATCAGCTCATTATTCAAACCACACTATTTCACAGGCAGAATTTAGTTTATGTGAGGCATTGCAATTATGTAATAAAATAATATATTAAATTTATTCCAGCATGTGATAACGTAAATAAGGAAGATACCTCGGATCACAAAGACTTGATTTGTCGGAATTTCATGTGGTTATCAGAGAAACTGGACACAGAAACTGGACTAATTACTCTGCTGTATCAACAAAACGTGTTGACAGTTCGTGAGAAAGAACGTATTTTGTGTATGAACGACACTTTCCAGAAGAATGAGTTTCTGCTTGGACTGCTCAGTAAAAAATCTCCAAAAGACTTTGAGAAATTCTTAGAAGCGCTAAGGAAATCGGGTCAAGGCCATCTGATAAAGAAACTCAGAAAACCAGCAGGTATAGCAATTAACTGCCTACTCTGCAGCTAATGAGCATTATAACTCTAAACTTCAAGTTCAGTTGTTTTTTCATTAATTCATTCATTCATTCAGAGCATTTATATAGCGCCCTTTCAAGAAGCTACTCAGAAGCGCTCCCGGCCCAGCCACTGCTAAAGAAAAAGACTTGAGGGCCTTGTAGAACCCTGCCGGATGACTCACAAGTAAAGAGCGGAGCTTAAGCGGGAGGTCATTCCAGATGGAAGGTGCCACAGCCTAAAAAGCACGGTGCTGCTTAATAGCCAAGCGAGCCCGTGGAACTAGGAGCTCACCCCTCGTCGTAGAGCGAAACGCCCGACGCGCTGCAACGTCGGACACTGGGTGGCAAAGATCACGCAAGTAAGATGGAGCACAGCCTAAGAACGCAGCGAGAAACCACAGCAGCAGTGCGGTATGAGATCCGCTGAGACATAGGCAGCCAGTGCAACACATCACGTATGCATGCAGAGACAGCAGAGAACTTAGGAAGTCGTCCAATAAGACGAGCAGCCGAGCGTAGAACTCGATCTAGTCGCCCAAGAACCCCAAGTGGAAAGCCAGCAAGTAGGGAGCAACAGTTGTCAATTCGACTAGTAACAAAGGCGTGAACAAGGACCACGACCGCATCGTCAGATAGAGAGAGAGAGAGAGAGAGAGAGAGAGAGAGAGAGAGAGAGAGAGAGAGAGAGAGAGACCACTCAGAAGCTGACGAAGCTGATAATAACAACTCCGTGCAACCAGGTTCACATGTTGAGACAAAGTAAGGTCAGAGTGAAGAGTAAGTCCCAGATCACGAACTGTGACGGAAAAAGTTATGTGAGGAAAGAGCATTTATCCTACCTTTGTACAGACGAATCACAAAGGCTAGAGTGACGGTCTTCATTGCAATTATAAACTACCGTACCTGACCCTTACCAGGGTCTTCGATTTTACAATGTTGGAAGTTACTCTATCAGGCTCTTTTAACTTCGATTCTCAAATCGACCCCATAATGTTGTCAGGCGTGTCATTCCTTCCATTTCCTACGTATCCCTGTGGCACATGACCCTAACCTCCCTCAGATTAACGATGTTGTGTATGACACCAACATGGCCAAGAAGCTGTATGCTTCCTCGCCTGGTGGGGCTTCGCCGGACAGCAATCGAGGAATAGAGTTCAAGCGTTAATACTCTGGCTGACACGCCTTCATTACCTCCCCGAGGACTGCTCAACGATTGAACAAATTTTTTATAACGCCGAAGCTCGCCTCTATGAGGCTGTCCTGACAGACCTAGGCCACGTCACAGTATAAACAATTGTTACATATACTTATACTGTGGCCACGTCCTGCAGCAAATGCTACCCCAACCAAACTCTCCTACTACTCCCTCCATCTCCATGCTCATGAGCGCGTAATCCCCCAGCCGACAGCCTGCTGGACAAAATATTTATTGTTAGGATGCTATACACTTTTTAGGGTGCGATTAGCAATTGGTTGATAAAGAAGGTACTTACTTACAAGTGCTTCTAATTTACAGCTGGTGATCTGTATTCGTGCGCTTTCTTCTTCGTATTGTGGCTCGGTTTGAAAAGATGCTAAGCAATCACGTTAGAACTTTGAAAATTCTTTAATACTGAAAACATAATGTGTTAAAACGGGACATGCATAGTTGGACCAGCCGAACAAACCAACCATTTAGGTTGGTAAATTATTTGAATGTCTTCAATGCAGTACTTCACATTGGTGAGAAAGCAGTCTACCTGTGTCCATGATCAATCAATCAATCAATCAATTTATTGTTCCCAACGAAAAGAGACAACATAACAAACATAAACAATTAAACACAACTCTATCATAGTTTAAAAGGTACAACATGTTTGAGTAATGAAGAAGCTGAATGATCAATGAAAAATATAACCAATTAAACAGTAGGTCAACAATCAACATGAGTTACGAAAAAAGCTAACAAAGTAAGGTGATGTGGGAGCAATAGGCACCCCAAAGGGACGAGTCCCGCTAAGAGGGGACCTAAGATGATACAGCAGAATAATTAAAAAAGATGACGGAGGTTATTGATAATCAGAATAAGGGGAACACTGACTTGTGTAATTAGAGGTGGTAAATAATAAGAAAAAAGGTATACACTAATGAATATAAGCTTAACTAAAAACTAAAGACTATATTACATGCTCCAGTGTGTGTGCTCGTAGCAAACGCTTAAACCAGGGGAGGGTGTTGCAGGTACGGATACTTGGAGGTAGGTTATTCCAGAGTAGAGGGCCTTGATACTTGATGGATAGTTTACGAGTGTTAGTTCTTACAAGTATTAGTTTGTAGTCCTGTTCACTTCTTGTATGGGTGGTAAATTGGATTGGGAGAAAGTAGTCAATGAATGCAGGTGGTAAAAGTTTATTATGGCATTTATACATAAACTCACAAGTCTGAGTGAACCTTATTTGCGTAATAGTTAGGAGTTTAAGCTCTTGAAATAAAGGTTGTGTGTGTGAGTTTACAGGAGATTTGGTTATAATTCGTAGTGCTTTTTTTTGTGCTATTTTTAATTTGTTTAGGTGGGTGGAGTAGGTGGAGGTCCAGATAAGATTACAATAGGTGAAATATGGATAAATGAGTGTATAGTATAGGTTGATCAGTATCTGAGACGGTAGCAAATAAGATATACGGTTAAGGATGCCAATACTTTTTGTTATTTTTTTATTAATTTCATCAATATGTATGTTCCATTTTAGATGTTGATCCATATGGACACCAAGGAATTTAGATGTGTTTACTTGAGGGATGTTTACTCCATCTACAGAAATGTTTATCGTGCTGGGTGGTATTTGCTTTTTATTAGATCTGAATAATATAAAGTTGGTCTTGGTGAGATTAAGCGATAATTTGTTAGCCTTAAACCAGTCAGTTGTTGCCTTTAATTCTTGGTTAGCAAGTTCGAATAACTGGTCATAAGAGGCATGAGACAAGAAAACATTAGTATCATCTGCAAATAGGATGTAGTGTAAAAGAGTGGATGAGTTAGGTAGGTCATTTATGTATATTAAAAAAAGAAGGGGACCCAGAATAGAACCCTGGGGCACCCCAAAGTTAATAGGTAAAAAGTTAGATAGAACATGATTACAAGAGACTTGTTGTTGACGAGATGTCAAGTAGCTTTTAAACCAGTTTAAGGCAGTACTCCTAATTCCATAGTGTTCAAGATTATTCAGGAGGATCTTATGATCGACCGTGTCGAAGGCCTTTGCTAGGTCTAAAAAGATACCTAGGGAGTATTCGTTGTTATCCATAGCAGCAGAAATTTTATCTTGGATGTCAATTAGGGATATAGATGTTGAGTGAGCTGGTTGGAAACCGTGTTGTAGGAGGTACAGGATATTCTTTTGCTTAATGTAGGAGAATAGACGGTCATAGAGTACTTTTTCATAAAATTTGGAGAAAAAAGGTAGTATAGAGATGGGTCTGTAATTGGCCAATTCAGATTTGCTTCCTTGTTTATAGATTGGTAGGACTCTGGCCATCTTAATTTCTAATGGTACCAATCCTTCACTCAATGAGCAGTTTATAACTTCAGCAA
>JACEVL010001601.1:0-26050 GCA_020284085.1 Aporrectodea caliginosa
CGCATATGCCCAAATCCCAGCTCATAATTTATACATGTTAGAGTAAATTCAGAATTTGGATGAGCGATGCAACCATGGTATTGATGCTAAATTATTGCAGAAAATTAGAAGTCGGATGAGCGATCAAAATAATAGTAGAAGTTGGATGACTGATTGAAATATGTCATAGTAGAAGTTGAAGCTGGATGAGCGATGAAAACATGGCTAAAATAATGTTTAAAATAATTTGACGATGCTGTTCGTATTCAGATTTGGGTATACGCCAAGGGCCGGTATCACGAAATAGAGTAGGCCCTATCCGTCCTAAGACTATCAGAGGGATGTATGAATTTACCCCACCCCCGGATGGAATAAACCGGTTTAGAGTATCCGGGGGGATATACCATTCTATCCCCCATCGTCATACGCATCCAGTCAAAATCACCATAAACGAAGTAAATTAATTTCAGGTCGACGTACAAACTAAAGATACGCAACTTAAAATATTTTATGTGTACAATAAATTCAAACAGTACGACTGAACACACTTATAAACCGCCAAAAATGCAAACTAAACCAAATACTCCATTTCGTCAAGGGGATACTCATGCATGGGGGATACTCGATTTCGTGACATCGGCAACAGAAAAGGAGCTACTGCCGAGAATTTTTTCTTGTCGACGGAATGGGCATATGGAGAAAAGCCAGAAGAGCTGGTCGATTGCAGACAGAGGCAAGATTAGTTAAATTGATAATTGACTATAGAATTAGAACTAGCTTCTGAAATTTGCTAATCGATTAGAATTAGCAAAATCTTGTAGTTAATCAAGTAGTTTAAGATTTCGCAAATTCGTACATATATTTTCCTAATGAATTTGTCATATTTTAATCAAAGCAAAGCAAGTTACAGCAGCATGTTACTCTAGTTTCTTTAGCTTGCATGGTTTCATTGTCGGTATATTGCAGGCTGTCTGTTTTGTTAGTAGTTAAGATTTGTGTCTTCTGTCATTTGTTTTCTTGTAAATTGTTTCAATTGCATGACTGTACACTGTAACCTGTTGCGGTTTGTCAATCGGATTGTTTCAATAAAGAATATTGCAGCTCTAATTAGGTTTACGAAATCTTCATTTTCCGCTTCAGAAATTGATAACATTGACTTAATCAAGAAGTCTGACACAGCAGTTGGTGCTCGTTCTTGACATAATTTCCTCACCTCCGTTGGCTTTTACCAGCTGTGCCAGCTACGCACTGTCGCACGCTCACTGACTACCAGTGATCCAACCAATTTAGTGCATTCTTTTGTCGGTGCTCGACTTGACTGTTCTTCTCTTTACTCCGGCCTACCGTCTGGTCGGCTGACGTGCCTCGACCGGGTGCTTCGCTCTGCGGCGCGCCTTATTTGGCCGAATACTCAAATTCGGTCATGTCTCTAATTACATGCTGGAAACCCTACACGGGATCCCTAGAGGCCAACGCATTGTGTACAGGATCGCCTCCCTGGTGTGGCGATGCCAGCTGGGCCTTGCCCCAACCTATCTGCGGGACCTTTGTCGTCCCGTATTGGGCACCCAGTGTTGTCGCTCCCTTCGCTCATCTGGGAGGAGGTGCTTCTAGTCCCGTTTGATCGCACACCAACCAATACATGCGGAATCGTGCTTCCTTAATTGTAGACCTGCCTGTCTGGAAAGAGCAGCCCTTGCCTTGGAATTGCGCCTGCTTCCCAGAACGCTCTCTGACACGTTCTACAGTATACTACCTAAAAATTTCTTATTGCGGTGCTGGAGTCGGGAGCATCTCCGAGTAGTTCCTTGAAGAGGTGCTATGGAAACTACTTTAATGAATGAATGAATGAATAAATAGATAAATAAATAAATGTAAAGTCTAATCGATTATAATTACCTATTATTGCTAATTGATTATAATAAGAATTAGGATCAGACGATAGCTAATCGATTAGAATTAGAATGATTACTTCATCTAATCGTTAGAATCTAATCGATTAGTTGCCCATCTTTGGTCGGGTGTAGAAAAATCTTTGGAGTCAGCGTAGACTTTAGATAGTATAGGTGAGTATAGGTGATAGTACAACTAGCCCAGTCTTTGAAGTTATTCGCTTTTATGAGAAGCCAGTTCAATGAGTTTGTGGCGGACAGGCCTCAAGGCTTGAATGAAAGGTATATAATTATATCTCAGCACTGTCAGCAGTATATCTTATTTAATTGACCCATAATAGCTTCATATCGACGATGTTCAATTAAGGTGCATTGCAACTCTGAATCGCTCGATTAAAAATTACAATTATAATGATAATTAATACGGTGGCTTATTTGTGCCAGTTTAACGTTTTAATTTATTACATAAAACCGGAGCGCCGACAAAACGGCGCAGGACAAAACGTCGCAGACATAACGGCGCAAAACTGAACTAAAGAACAATAGGCTATAGTAGTTTAATAGTAGAAGCAGCAAAAATATATAGCCTAATAAAATATATACTAGAAATAACTGAGTAACTGAGAAACTTCATCAAGTCTTATAGTTCATAGTTCATACGTTGTCATAATAGCAGAAGCATAAAAATATCCTAAAATATCTACTATATATAAATAGAGCTGTACCGATATCGCTTTTTGCCGATTATGCCGATACCGCGTATATTCGATTATTAAATTGCCGAGACCGATACCGCGTATAGCCGATTATTAACCCTCAGGCTACCAAGCTTTTTTTGTGACATGGACTACCAAGGGGGGTGGTTACAACCCCCCCCTGGATTTTGGGTCTCGTTTGAGATATCATATCTTGTAATATATCATTGGATTTAGCATTCATTTCTGCACAGAATGGTATATTTAGTTGAACATTATGTGAATGCACCTCGAAATTACATCACTTTTAACAACGGAACCCCCTTAATTAGCGATATTTTATATTATTGCGTATATTTTGTACTTTTTGGATAAAAAATATAAGATTATGTGTGTTTTGAAACTGATCTATGTCACATACATCCCTACACATGTTTATATTATGTATAAATATACATACATACATATATATCCATATATATATATATCGGTTTACGTTGTGATGCTGTATTCAGCCATTTTCACACAGATTACGCGTATTTTTATTTATTTTGATCACTTCCGGTATTCAAAAGACAAAAATGTAAGTATGCAAATGAAGCCCTACATTCCCTCTAAAGAATGGTATATTTGTTTCTCTTCCAGAAAGACAAATGAATACGCTACAGACAAAAAACTAAAGGGGAGTCCTTCCATTCAGCCATTTTTCACGTATAATTATTACGCATATTATTATTTATTTTGAACACTTCCGGTCATCAAAAACAAATTAATCAGTATGAAAAAATAGCACTACATGTCCTCTATGCAACGGCATAATTTATTTCTCTTCAAAAATAAATTATGACTACGTTATAATCGAAAAACATGAAAAATGTGTGAAAGTGTAACCTATTTTCATACATTTTAATTTATTTTAAGCACTTCCGGTTGTCTCAGGTCAACTCAGTGACCATAGAAATGTAGCCCCACATTCCCTCTATAGAATAGTATAATTTGTGTCTCTTAATATTAAATTACGGATAAGATATAGTCGAAAATCTAGGGAAAGGGGTGGTATCCACCCCTCTGGTACCTCGGGTATATTGGGTATAACTTTTGAACGGTGTGAGATATCATCTCACATTTTACCTCAAAACGTGTGTAAATGAACCCCCTACAGCTGGCTAAAAGGTCAAATTTTGATTCCATACGGAAAAAGTTTGAAATGGAAAAAACCTAGGGGGTGGATACCACCCCCCTTGGTAGCCTGAGGGTTAAACTGCCAATACCCATAATGAGACCGAATATTTCATCATAATATTATGTTTAGTCAAAATGTTCGGTTCCGAAACATAAATCAGTAATCTATCGTCACACATAATAAGAGTGGACGTTTAAATTAAGTTGGGAAGTTGTTAACGATATGTTTAAATGCGTAAATAATAAGGGACGTAAATAAATGCGATAGATGAAAATCTCTGAAAACGTTGGAATATGCAATAATTCAATAAAAATTATAAAATTATAACACAATTTTGACATCGGCACCGATTAACCGATTATTTCTGCCGATACCCGATTATGCCGATTGTTCTAATAATCGGCCCGATTACGCGTATGGCCGTTTAATCGGTACAGCTCTATTTATAGAAGTAACTGAGTAGCTCCAACAAGTCTTATGGTTCATACGTTGACACTGGTCTTTCCCAAGTCCACTTATCCTCCATTGAGAGGGTCTTGCGGTCTGCGGCACACCTTGTTGGTTCCATTCCTCGCTATGGTAGTGTTTCTTCTTACATGCATCACGCCCTCCACTGGCTTCCCCTCCGGCATCGCATCCTGTATCGGCTTTGCTCTCTTGTCTGGCAATGTGTTTTGGGTTCAGCTCCTCGCTATCTACGATCCATCTTTACTCTATATTCTTCTCTCACAGGTCGCTCAGCCCTCCGTTCCTCTTCTAGGGGTGACTTTTTGGTACTTTTGCCCGCAATGCTACTAAGCAGCGCCGAGCATTCTCTATCGTTGGTCCAACAACGTGGAATGACTTACCATCCTTCCTTCGCTTATCCCCTCGTACTCATTCTACTTCCTTCTATACACAACTGAAGACGTTTCTCTATGAAATGGGAGCGCCTCTGAGTAGAACCCTTGAAGAGGCGCTATATAAGTTGATTGATTGATTGATAGATTGATAAAAAGCAAGTCTAGATGTTAACGTTGTAAGCGATACCACGCAAGTAATCGCCCAGCGACACTGTTCCAAATGTTGGAGTCAAAGCCTGCAAACGTCGAATTAAACGAATGTATTGTGACTTGGATACCCCTCGCTGCCGGAATTCGGAACGATATCTCATAATCTTCAATTCGTAGTGAGCTTGCTCTTGACGGAAGTGCTCCACATTTTTACAAACCGACGGATGATGACAATCGACGGTCTGTTGGAAGGATCGATGCCAGGCTTCGACCTTGTTGTTGTTCGTGCGTGGGAGATTGTCTACTACACGATCACGAACGTTCCACAACTGCAAGGCAAACCTTGGATCATAATCTTTGTGCTGTGCTGTAGGCCTATTGTCTGTGCCGTATTGGGGTACTTTGAATTGCGCCGTTCTGTCTGCGCCGTTCTGTCTGCGCCGTTATGTCTGCGCCGTTATGTCTGCGACGTTATGTCTGCGCCGTTAATATGTCTGCGCCGTTATGTCTGCGCCGTTTTGCTACGGCGCCCATAAAACCACATCCATTTATGACCAACAATTGATGGCCAGAGAGAATTTAATCTAAGAACTTGATCTCTCATGTAATAACCCTTTCTGTGAATGGGTTATTATGTATAAGCATTTTTTTTACCCGGCTTCGCCCAGGTTTTCCCCAGGCGTAATTTTTAACGGCTGCAAATAAAGGCTACTTGCCTACTTACTATATTTGCTGATGGGCTTCAAATATTTAAAAAATGGCCTATATATCTGAATGGAAACGATATTTAGTTGTTTTCCCGCGTACTGCACGGGTTATCTCTACCTTAAATAGAGGCAATATTATTATTTTGTTCCCCGTACTACACGGGTTATTTTTACCAGGCCTTACTTTAGACGGCTTTGTGAGGAATTACGCATTATTTCTCGTTTCGTAGCCGCCCGTGTATTTGACTTTAACGACATCTTCAACAGGACCGGTGTATTTCAATTAAACGACATCTTCCTCAGCGCCCGTGTTTGTGAATTTAACGACATCATTGTCAGCGCCCGTGTATTTGAATTTAACGATGTGCAAATTTTTCGTGTGTCCCTCTGGCGAATTGACGCGCTGGCTTGAAATTACAACTCTATGCAATATATACTACTGCATTGCTAGATTTCAATGTCATTGAAACTATGACAACATCGAAACTTAAAATGTCCAAATATCGGAATTTAAAGTAAATTTTGAGTTTAAATAAAGTTGGGTTGAGATCTATAGAAATTAAAATGAAAACGTTCGTTACAAATTTCGTATCCCTAAAGTGTTGCATTGGCGAATTTTTAAGTCCGATCACCTAGAAATTCTGCTGTTGATTTGAAACCAACGGTCATCGTGATTGGTTGCGAATTAGAGCGTTGACCTAGATGCTCCGCGTGACGTAAGATTGCATATTAATTTTAGCCTGCGTGACGTGGACAAATGGCCTATGGCCGGTATTGAAATAGCCTCGTCGAAAAAGTTGGAAATAAAATGGCCATATATCGGCGTTTAAATAAAATTGCGAGCTGAAAATAGTCGCGTTGACCTAGACGCGGCGTAATAATGTTTTGTAAATTTTTTCAAATCGCAAAACCATTCCGTTTCGGAGCCTTTAGCCGGACAGGAAAGCGTACGGAAGGACAGAAAAAAAACTGACTTTCGCTTATAATATAGATAAGTAATGGTCACTGTTTCAGTACATAATAGGCTACCTTTGAATAAATGCTGCCAGTGTTGGTGCGTACCGTCTACATATATGACATGGTGCTTTAGTGTCGTTCGGTTTCTATGATTGGCATGGATTGAACCCATGCTAGACTAAGTTTTATGATTTTTAATTTTTCGCTGTTTGCTAAGGGCCACCCTACCCTGCAGGGCGGTGGTTCGAACCACCACAGTATCTAGAGTAATGCCCCTGCCTGGTGGAGCTTCACCTCTGCAGAGGACCGAACTAGTACTGAGAGATTTCTGACGAGATAACGAAGAACGGGATCCTCTCCAACGGCAGAGGAAAATGGTCCAACATGCTGACAAACTTCAATTGGCTGCTGTCGTTAGATGTGACCAACACGTTTTCCGAGGATTATTTCCTTCTGTAGTTACCATCATATAATTATCATCTACGACAATGTCCACATAACTAGGCTACACACTGTCTCCAAAATACGAAAGACGTTTTATCCCTCGCGTATACTAAAGAAGCTCTTTCAGTGAAATAATCTGACATTGTATGACTAAAACACATCGCTCATTCTAAACTTTCTATTACCACATGTAGGTCTCTCAGAGAGCGGTGTGTCTACCTGCTTCATACCAATAAAGGAATATATTATATTGCTCTATGGAGTCTATGGCCATTCAAGAAATGCCTAGAACATTCATTTGTTGGGCTCGTATTGGGCTCATCGTCCCACTAGTTTCTACTAGTGGAACGAGTGGGCCAGCAGGCATATACCCAAATCCCAACCCGTACAGCAGGTCATAAATTTATATGATGTAAGAGTAAAACCGGATGTTGGATGAGCGATAAGAACATGGTATTAATGCTTCATTTTTTCAGTAACATTGTTGGATGAGCATATTTATAGCAGAATTAGAAGCTGGATGAGCGATGAAAAAATGATTTTGATATCATTGCAGCAAAACTAGAAGTTGGATGAGGGATTAAAATATTTTAGTAGAGGTAGAAGTTGGATGACGGATGTAAATATGTTATAGTAGAAGTAGAAGGTGGATGAGCGATGAAAACATGCCAAACATATTTTAAAAATATTTATGAACTGCTTTACTTTTTGGGATTTGGGTTAATGCGGCCAGCATGCAGTTGGTCTAGTGAGCATGGATCTGCGGGCTTATGTTTCCTGTAAAATTCCAGCCGGTTCAAAAAGGGAAATTAAGTTTAAGCTGCGTTTCAAAGTGAAATTCCGTTAACAGGGAAATTAGAATACCAGCAGCAAAATTCAGCGAGGTAATTTAATACCCTTTTGTTTTAGATTTGGTTTCCAATTTCTGTTACAACTATTATAATTGTCAGCTGTGGCCGATTTTTCAAAGCACATGACTCGAAATTAGACGTCAGTATGTACATGTACATGCAGAATGTAACAATCGATCTGTTATAAGTAAAGACTACTACGTGATATGACGTAGAGTCTCTACGACTCTACGTGATAAGCATTACTTATCCGCGGAACTTAGAGAACGTTTGGTGTCCCCTATTATTAGCGATAGTTTAAGAGTCACGAGATGTAGAATGGTACGAACAAGTTTAGATAAGACTGACAGGGAGAGGAAGCCAGTTGCTAAAAATGGAAACTGTGAATGAACGCGAATGAGAGTTCCAGATGGAGGGACCGACAAAAACTGTTACTTTACTTCTTCCAGTCAAAAAACTTACCTCTTCCAGTCTACTCATGTCTGTTAGACAATGGTTGCCTGATTGCAATATGCACTTCTGAATGTTGTTAAGTATGGTATTATAAAATTACAGCTGTAGGCTACTACAGTTGTGTATTGTATAGTATAAACTGCATAGAATGAGTTATTTAAACTAGTTCAAAACAGTTCACAACTCGACAAAAGGGAATACCTGGTGATGGTGATAGATTCGCAATAACACCAGTTAACAGAATCGTCCATTACGAGCAAGTTGAAGTGAGAAAAGTGATTAGCTTAGTGCAAGCAATCTGTTATATAATGATAATGTCATAGGCTCAGCAATTGAACAAGCGGCGTCATATACGGTTTACGCATAGTTGCTCAAAAGACAGAGAATCTCCAGCAAGATAGCGATAGCGGATCAAGCGGATCAGCTGTAATTTTATAATACCTTATTTAGACGACACTAGTCTTTTCCTTTGGCCGATGCTCTTTCTATATTAGGCGTTGCGTAGTAGCTGGATTTTATTTGCCGAAATGGACGATTAGGAATTTCATCCCAAGGTCCAAAGGTCAAACCCCTCCGCGGCAATGACAAACAAATTCGTCAGAAATCAGAGAAAAGGAAATAATAAAGCGTTCCTGCACCCCACAATGCTACGTTTAGAAGATGGTATATACAAACTTATTGTCGTACGGTACCTTGAATTTCCAGACATAGTAGACAAAATTCCTTTAGATCGCTCGTCGTATGCAACTCCACCAGCCTTACAAGGAAGCGTATAATAATAGACTACGTCGAAGTTAGCAACTCTCCTCTTGGTCAGAAATACACGTCTTTATTAGGCCTACATATCACATTAAAACCACTTCGTAATTCCCAGCCATTAAGCATAGAGGAAGCCAATGACAGCCTGGTGAAAACAGTTCAATTAAATCGTGGGCCGCCAAGGCTCTATCAAATGTTAGCCCGGACTTCATGCAGTAATGGCATGTAATTTCAGATGACGACTAGAGTAATCGACTTCTCACCTAGTCTATAATTAAGTTAACACTCTGATGCCGCTCATCCCTCGGATTATGCTGGTGCCCTGAGCTTAGCTTTAGAGTAGCGCTTTAAAGTTTTGACAAAATTACAGAAGCTCATGCAGTCGGATCATTTAACCTCTCCCCATTGGGTCTAGGACATTTCCCCGGACATTCCTTTTCGGACGTTTCCCCCGAAGTTGGACTGATGAAAATAATTCTTTGCTTTAATAGAATTTATAGAAGCTGGATGGACGAAACAATTTCTATGCTTAAATAGAAGCGGGATCGATGAAAGAAATTCTTTGCTTCAAAGGAAGTTGGATTAATGACGGTAATCATGGACAATGGTGGAGTTACCCGAAGGGATATGTCCGGATACCCTCTCCAATGCCCTTCGTCAATCTCAGCTGTCCAAAAGCAATACGTTGACTTATTCGTACTCGAAATGACTGGTTAGAGCGGTTGACCTGTAACGCGGAGAGTACGGGCTCGATCTTCGTCCAGGGCGGTTACTGTGTAGGAACCGTGAGCAAATCCTTCGCGCACAACTGCGCCATCGAGGCGTGTGCACTTCTGAACTTTGGAAGAAGGGTAATATCAAATGCAGTTATATATTGCATCGTATTATTGACTCCAGACAGCATTCCCAGTTTCCACGCTTGCGGATGATCAAAATCTTTAGAGACATTTTGACTACAAGATTACTCTGAGTACTGTTTTGCTAATTAAAGTAAGTAAGTAAGTATATTCTTTATTTATCCAACTGCATAACCGCACTTAATTTGGTTTACATGAAATTACACATTATAAAGCATTCTTGTTAAAAACGTTTTTCTCATTAAGTTGTCAGCCTGTGGGACAATTCGGTCATGTGGTCTGGGACGCAGGGAATAGGGGAGTGTCTTTACAGGAGGGAGGAGCGAGTTCAGAACATGGCCGGGTCCGTAAAGGCAGCAGTAAAGAGGTTCCCATCTGCCGTTCTATATATACAACTGTTCTAATGTTTGGTTACTCTCTGGAAGGTTGCGTAGTCGGACCAGACGGTCCATCACGGACTGTAGTCTATTGCGCTCCTGCTGCCCCGCAAAAATCCACCATGTCGGTTACGCGTATAACAAGCGGGACACTGTGGTCATTCGCACAACATCATGTAGCATTGGTAGGCTACTGCAAGGCCATGTGTCGTCATGATGCGCATTGACTGTCTAGCTTGGACACATATGCGTTTTATATGCATTTCAAATCCAATATGTTCAGTCATGACCACCCCGAGGATTACCATGCTCTGGACCCTTGGGAGTCCTGGCACTTCCCCAGGGATTGCTTTCTGTCCCCCCGCACGCGTGGGCGGCGGATTAACATCTCGAGTTTTATTTTGATTCAGGCTCAGGTTACATCTCGCAGCCCACTCCGTTACATGGTCCAGTTCGGCCCTGATCGTGTCGCTTCTTGAGGATGGTATTAACAAATAAGTATCATCAGCGTACTTAGCCAATCGATTGTGAGGGTGGACTGTTTTTAGTTTCGATATGGCCGTGATGAAATTCATTGGCTCTAACCCAGAGCCCTGCACAATGCTGGCGTTTATGTAAGCGATTGCTGAGATTAATCCATTATATTTAGTTACATGGTTTCGATCACACAGGAAAGCCACCACCCAGTTGTAGACACAATCCGGTATGGGCAACTCGGCAGTTGCTCTGCGATATAGGCGTGGCTGATCGTATCGAAAGCTTTGGTGATGTCAAGGGCAATCATGTGGATGTACTGATTATCTTTGAGGCGCTCCACGAGGTTATGTGTTAGGGACGGAAGGCATATTGATCCGAAAATTATTAAATTGTGTGTGGTTCTGTCAAAAAGGGATGAAAAAGCGGTGCGCTATGATTTTCTCCAGAAGACGGCAGAGGCTAGACGTGACCGATATAGGACGGAAGTCAGCAGCCTCCACGGGATGGCATACCTTTGGCACCGGCGTTATAATGCTTGATTTCCACTGCGGCGGAACATAGGAGAAGAGGATAGAGATATTAAAAAGCTTTGTGATTGGTTGAGCTAGCATGTGAGCCACTCCTCTGAGTAGCCAGCCAGCCAGCCAGACCATCAGGGCCCGTAGCAGTACTTCCAACCGACGTGAGCAGCCTGTAGGTGGTAAATACGTCCACATACTCTGTTATTTCGTCGACAACTGCTGATTTGAGTGAAGGAGTAGCGTCGTTTGTATCTGTAGAGATGTTGCAAAAATGCCGGTTTAAAGATTCCGCCGTGACCTTGCAATCCGGGTGTGGGGCTTCCCTGCGGCACCCACCTTGAAGCCGATTGACCTCCTTCCACATTTCACGAGATCAGCGTTTGACTCAGTCGAAGGTGGTTGTATTTCCCTTGATGATAATTCGGTTTATCCTTTCTGATAGTTTTGATGCAGACTCTACTTTATTTTTCTTAAGAAGTTTGTTGCGCCTCCGTATCAAGTGTTTAACGATTGGCGTCATGAAGGGCGGATCTCTTTCTTTGATTGTGATACTCTTTGTTGGAAAATAGAGATCAGTGACCGCATCTATGTACTCATAGAAGGCTTCGAAGGTCGCCCCTGGAGTGGGGGTCTCTTCGACGAATGACCAGCTCTGCTCTGACAGATGGCGCTCGAGGGAGGCAAACTGGTTCGGTGTACGGGGGCGGTACAGCATCACTCGTCGTCTCTCCGCCCGCTCTTGGGAACCCGGGATCTCTGAAGATCGAGAAACTGTCAGGACAGCCGAGTGTTTTGTTTTAATTGTTGATCTAACAACGATACATGATTGGAACAAATGTTTGACTGAGGCGTAAATCCGGTCGAGGGAGTGACCCTCATGTGATGGACCATCAAATTCGATAGATAAACTCATGTCTAGGAAACATGATGATGACAGCTGGTTAAAATCCCCTGCAATGATGATGGTCGAGTCCTCCGGCTTAGCATAAATCTCCTCAAGAGTGGAATCAATGCTGGTAACGAGGAGGTCAGTGCTATAGATTGGTCTGGGAGGATGATAGACTGCGCCAATGTAGTATAGTCTCTCTCTCATTTTAACTATAAGCCATTGGACTTCCATTTCTCGAGCGTAGTTGATCGTTGGTTGGAAGATTGAGGGGAGCAATTGATTTCGACAGTATATTGCCACTCCGCCTCCCCTTCGGTTCAGCCGATCTCGACGGAAGAGGCCATGGCCTTCAACTGCCATGAAAGAGTCAGAGTGTTTCTCCTTTAGCCAGCTCTCCACCACTATTGCGACGTCTGGTTTGTAGTCTATTATATCCGCTCTCAAGTGCTCAATTGCATGGGGTTTTGCCAGGCTTGTAGAGTTGGTTAAATAAATTGATGGTACATCGGTCTGCCCCAAGTCGCCTCCTTCGTCTTGCCTTTTGTCAGTGTTGTTGTTTACCGTCGGATAGATCAGGACACGTGGCGACCTCGCGGGCCTCCAAGCCGAGGCATTATCCCTCGGTCCTCTTGCTATCACCTGTATAGGCCTACGTGTTGCAGCCTCTGCACCACCGCACAGGTCTAGACCGACTGGACGGGCAGAGCAGGCTGCTCTGGCTTGTCGTATTTTCATGTGTCGACCCGCTCGCGTCCCTCTGTAGTGCAGGATGTCCACGATCTTGAACCTCTCCAGCAGTTCTTGATTGGTTACTTTCGTACATCTCCTCAAAGCATAATTATAGCTCCGCACGTTTATATTTAGTCACTGGATGGAATCCTGGTAACGTCATCTGTACACAAGCCTTTGCTACAGTTTATTCGGCCGCCGGAACTATTTTTGAAAAAGGTGAGGACTGTTACAGTAGCCTAGATGACGTGGCAAGAAAATAGTGCTGAAGTAATTTAAACGTTTTAAACCGAATGTATAAAGTTGAAAGTTCCTTGAAATAGAATTTTAAAATCCCTCTTCACGCTTGTTGTCGATATTCGTCCGACTATGATCGCATCGTGGTTTAGAGTATAGACAACGATCAACTGTACCGTGAGTGCGGTCCATGAAAAATCCTTAAGTCAAAGTTATCCAGTTTTGAATAGTAAATCCAACTATATTACTACGGCTACTTAACATAGGCAAACAGAAACTTATAATGAAGCAGCAAACCACTGATATGGCTACGTTATGAACAGGAACCGAACAAATCTCGATTCAAACCCTAAAACTGGCAAATGTGGCAGCCAGCACGCGGCGCCTTAATAATTAAGTTTGCGCTAGTCTCAATCGCAATAGAAGTGGCTAAATTTTTTTAAATGCTCCACTACGATTGGGCTAATTCGCAAATCCTAAATCCTGGGCGAACCACGGCCTTTTACGTTCATAGGCTATTACAGGCCTCGTTGTTGCTCTATATATATTTGAGGCACATTTTAGCAAATTCATACTTGTCCATATTGCAGTTTTTATTTTATTTTTATGGCGAAAATAACGATGACTTTTCCTTAGTGTTGTTTTGTTACTGCTACAGTTGTAGTTATCGTTAACGAAATAATTTTATTTTCGTTAATGAGCATTTTTGTTATTGTCAACGAAAATCACCCTGTTTGTCGGTGAGCTTTTTTGGTTTAACCCTCAGGCTACCGAGATTTTTTGTAACACTGGCTACCAAGGGGAGTGGTTACCACCCCCCCGGATTTCGCGTTTGGTTTCACATATCATATACTTGTCGGTTAATTCACCGGAATTAATTTCTTCCTGTAGGCTACCTTGTCGGTTAATTCACCGGAATTAATTCTTGTGTCTATACCTTGCCTGTTCATGCACCGGAAAAAATTTCTACACGTTTCTTTCCTTTTAAGAACCGTTTCGTCATCAGAAAGTATGGACGACACTAACCCTAACCCTTACCCTAACCGACCCTCACGGCGCGTAACACCTCAACGTAACCTATATGGACTATAAAACTTGAAGTCGTGAGGGTCGTTTAGGGTCAGGGTTAGGGTTAGTGTCGTCATTATATTAACGTGAGGGTCGTTAAGGGTCAGGGTTAGGGTTAGTGTCGTCATTATATTAGCGTGAGGATCGTTTAGGGTCAGGGTTAAGATCGTCATTATATTGTCGTGCGGGTCGGTTATGGTCAGGTTTAGGGTCAACTTAATTGTGCTTGAAAGTACAGACATCTATTTTACGTGGGCAAGTCATTACCAATGCAAATATTCGGTTCTAGGACCGTTCATCAAAGGACCATTCATCAAGGGACTGTTCATCAAAGTCCTTTTCATCGAGGGACTGTTCATCATGAGAACATTTATCGTTTTAGCGTTCTTTATTATGTGCGCATTATAACACATAACTTCACCGTTTCAAATAATTATATGACATTTTAATACCAATGTCCATGATAACAGTAATCAATCCAGCTTCTATTTACGCAAAATATTATTTTCATCAAGGCAATTTCTAGTTTCAAAAGAAACTATTTTCATCAATCCAACTTCTACTTTTATAAAAAAAAACTTTTTCCTCATTCCAGCTTCTATTTAAGTAATAACTATATTTTAGCAAATCCAGCTCCTATTTAAGCAAGAATTCTTTTTCATCAATCCAGCTTCTGTTTAAGCAAAAATTCTTTTCACCATTCCAACTTCTAATTAAGCAATAATTCTTGTAATCAATCCAGCTTCGATTTAAGCTAAATTATTTTCGTCATTCCAAATTCTATACAAGCAATAATTATTTCTATCAATCCAGCTTCTATTTAAGCAAAAATTCCTTTCATCAATCCAGCGTCTATTTAAGCAAGAATTAATTTCAAAAATCCAACAACCTTCTCGAGTCTTGATGAACAGTCCCTTGATGAATCGTCCTTTGATGAACAGTCCGCATACCAAATATTCATACCATTGCAAATATTAAATCCGGTGAATTAATTTTACGTGGGCAAGTCATTACCATTGAAAAAATTAATTCCGGTGAATTAACCGACAAGTACCATATATTTTTTATACAGCATTGGATTCAGCATTCATTTCTGAACAGAATGGTGTATTTAGTTGTAGGCCACATAATGTGAAGGAACCTCGAAATTACATAATTTTTAAAAACGGAACCGATAATTAGCGATATTTTATATTATTGCGTACATTTTTTACTTTTTGGATAAACAAATATAAGATTATGTGTGTTTTGAAACTGATCTATGTATCCAAGAACATTTTAAACATAATGGTGCTTCATTTGTAACAATAGCCTATAAACTAGTCCATAGTTGTAGCGAAATATAAAGGCACGCAGCTATATCAGTTTACGTTGTGATGCTGCATTCAGCCATTTTCAGACACGTATCGCGTATTATTATTTATTTTGATCACTTCCGGTGTTCAAAAGACAAATAAGTAAGCAAGCGAATGTATCCCTGCATCCCCTCTACAGAATGGTATATTTGTTTCTCTTCCAGGAAGAAAATGAATACACTATAAGTCGAAAAACTAAGGGGGTGGTATCCACCCCTCTGGTACCTCGGGAATATCGGGTATAACTTTTGAATGCCGTGAGATACCACCATGATGTTTAGCTCAAAATGTGTCCCAATTATTCTGCTACAGCTACCTAAAATGTAAAAATTATATTTCATATGAAAACATTTTATGCATAAAAACGTAGGGGGGAGGGTGGTGGTGGTAACTACACCCTTGATAGTCCGAGGGTTAATGAGAACAGCTGGTAATGAAACACGTCTGTAGGCCTAATAATAGGTCGTAAAGACACCACCTATGTATGCTCCACTGTCTCGGTCTCAGGTAAGTAAGTATTATATCACAGCTGCATAAATAATTATGTTACTCGTCTCTAATCTTTATGTCCGATGTCTCTTTGTAGGATGATATCCTGGTCGTGACACATCAAACTTTTGCTGGCTTTGGATTAACCATAGACATAAATATATATCTTTCAACAATCAACTTTGGATATGCTGCAACTTTCTTTCAGACCCAGAGAGGATGGTTTCCAGTACCCATGTTTCTTTTGATACACGCCTAGCTTGCAGACCTATCTCTAATGCCATAGCCGACTTTTAATTCCCACTGACGTCACAAGCCATATACTTAACTTAAATAACTTAAGCATGTATTACTTTGCATTTAATTTAGACTTATGCAGCGAATGATGTCATTATTATCATTATTTTTCATAAATAGAACTTTAGACGGAATCGCGTTGGCCCTACGCGGTTGCGTATTCAGGGTATTCCTAGGGACGGGCCTGTTTACAACGTTATCACACGCAGTCCTCCACTTAAAAATACACAATGTGCTTGGCGCGGAGATGGTGGAATAGTAACACTCGGGCACGAAGGTCAGATACCATATTACCCTATAGCCCCATTATTAACAACAGTAAAATCTAGGTAAATTACGTCCTATTACAATGTTGCGTTAACAAAACTGAGCATTTTTGACTCTTATATCTAAAAGTGGCTCAAATAAAACTAAAATCAAGCCAATGATTTATATTATTTATAATCTGAATGTCTGCTAGAACAAGATGCTTTAGCCGCAAAACACACTGAGGATAAAAAATCTGTTTGTGTCATGCTCCCACGCTAGGCCTAATTCAAACGTCAAAACGGTTATGTTTGATCGGTGTTTAATGGGATCTAACTTATAGTTCTCAGCATTCGGTACATTGAGTTTTATTTATATGGGGCATACTTAAAAAATTCATAAATTTTGTGTGTGTTTGTTTGCAGCCTTTTGCTCTGCACAATGTTACTGCATTAATAAAAGAACAAAAGCAGTCAGCTACATTTGTAATATTTTCATTATTCTTTTTGTGTTTGTATGCTGAACTTTCAAATTTGAATATCTCGGAATTGTACTTTTTGGACATAGAACCTTATAATTCTCAGCCCTCGATATCGTCTACGTGGTCCGTAACTGTCAGTTTCTCACCAATTGTTACGCCGAGGATATCAATGGTCGTCGCTTTCTTGACTGATGGTTGGGAAGAAAGGGAGGACATGTTGCGTCGCACGACTACACACTCACGGGTCTTGACGTGGTTGATATACAGGTTCTTACTTCTAACCCAAAAAGGGATATTGTGGAGCTCATTCTGTGCTGCTCTAATGTATCGCGATCTAATGAGTAAGCAAGAATCGTCCGCTCATTTTAGAAGCCGATTCTGGTTGTGCATCTAGGTAATTGACATAATTATATCAGTTGAAAACACTTTGGGCATCTTAAGACTGCAAAGTGTTTCAGTAATTGCAGTGTGTCGGGTAGAATCATCAGCAATCCGCTGAAGTAAGTTGAAACCTGGAGGATAGATATTATCACCACAATCATCGAATTTTTAAAGCAAGCAATCACGGTAATTGCTTTGTGTATTGCATTTATCATTTTACCGTATCGATATTCACACAACTGAAACGTCTTTTACGTTATTAAGATTCTGAAGTTCAAAGGTGTTTATTTCGAATCAAAGCTGTTTATTAAAGAGCAATAACTGACGATAATACAGAGTTGTCAAATAAATCGAGGTATTACACAGTAATGTTATGCAAGCAGATATTATATAATCATGTCGGAAGGAATCATTCACAGTTAAGCTCATTAGAGGGACACCGCTGTCCGGGACTTAATTTAAAGTTGTCGTAGTTTTTGCCGAAGAGTGCAATGCATCATGTGCTCAAATGGAAGGTTGCTTTTCAGTTTATCAAATTCGAGCACTATTTCTGATTTTGAATGATTACAGTCGATCAGACATCTTGTCTTCAAGTACCTTGCTAGGAAATGTCTTCCAAGATAATAATGGCACCGTATACAGTAACTATTGGATGATACTGAAAATGCAGGTAAGATCTTCTTTGAGTAAATGACTTGGGTAAAATAATTCTGAAACTCCGACTCATTTGTGACTTTAATTTTCCACAAATGTTCATTTCGAGAGAACAGATAGCAAAACAGTGTGTGAAACCCAAGCAAACATTGCACATCCCTGTCGAAATAAGTGTCAAGAGGTGTCATCACAATTACATTTGCAAATCCAATTTCCTTTAAATTACTCCGAAGATCTGGCTCCTCGAGAATTCGTTCACACAAATGCAAAACTTCAGAATATTTGTGACAATTGTAAAGATACGCAGCACGGTAGCAGTCAGCTGTATTGCAGCAAATGTCAAAATCTTTGCATATGGCATTGTAAAATGATACCATGATCTCCAAGGAATATTCCATGAACAATTGAATGACGTCATCTTCATTTATCAACGAACTTTTATTGAGAGCTTTCGTTTTAGTAATAGGATTGGTTATTTGATACACACGTAAAACTCTGTCTGCCTTTTTTGATATTCCAGAAGATCTCCAATTTGTTATAGTCATTAGAATTTCATCCAGCGGAAATGTCTGGATCCGCATATCGTAAAACGGTCGAAAGTGTTCAGACAATTTTGCTTTCGATAATTGGTTTAAATACAGTGCAAATACTTCTGGTGTTATACGGAGATCTAGAAAATTCACGCTTCTGTTGAAATGGAAATTAAACTTCATCTGCCTGAAAAGAATAAAGAATCCAATGATTGTGGCAACGCCTTCAATGTAGAGCAAACAGCCGGCATTCAACGTTTCTTTCTCATATTCCTCAGTTGCTTCATTTAAGATCAGCGTCGAGCAGAGGTCCATGGTTGTTTGATATTCCCATTCTGAAAAATGTAGAGCCGCCAAGTATGCCAAGGTAGCATTGGCGATAGGTTTAGATTTAGAATCCTCGCAGTCTAAGGCTTTTTTAAGAAGATATTTTGACATTTGAGACGCGAGTTTAAATTCCGGAGGACTAATTGTTGAAGTCAAATTTTCCATTAGACCTTGTGATGTTAGGAAAAAGACGAAACTTCTGTCTAGACTTGTTCTGTTGGGTTTTGGAAAGTTATGACGGTTAGACTTCAAGACTTTCGATTGCCATGAAATTTCTCTTACCAACTCTGTGATAGTGTTGCTATCGTATGTTACATGCTGCCAGCACAATGCGTTTGCGGCATGCAAACTGAACAGTGCTTTCACAAGTAGTGGAAAACTTGTCGAGAACTCTTCTGATGATAAAAATGAACTTAGAGCAATTGTTTTGTGTAAGAATTTTGCTGTACAATGAAAGTCCTGTATATGGTGAATGATTGCATAATTTGCCCACATATTGACGTCTTTGATAGTGTGCCCCACACAAGAAAAGAAACCGATTTCAAAGTTATAATTAAAGGCGGTCAGTTTCCTCTTATCTATGAAATCACACATACGCTGCATTTCTTGGCCAAAATCTGTCATTGGAACTCTGCTATCAGTGACGACGGAAACTCTCCATAAGATCGGAAGTATGTACTTATCCTCAAACCAACATGTAAGAATGTCAGAATTGCAGAGTTCATTTAAACGCCTGGTAGTCTCATTAACTACTTTCTTGTTCATGCGTTCATGAAATAAGTTTGCCTGAGGAATAAAATAGTTCGGGCAATGTCTCATCTCTAGCCATTCTAAAAGCTTCTGTAATAAATAACAGCATATCTCTATAACACACAAGGAATTCCACCAGTCGTGGGACATCTCTTCACAAGACCACAGCATCAGTGTTTTAAAATGGTATGTAGAGAGAACCTCATCTTCCTTTGGACAATCTTTTTTGATTAGTTCTCTTTTGGCAAGGAATCTGAGCATATGGTAGACAATCTGCTGAACTGGAGTCCAGCTTTGAAGTAAACAAACTTCGGCAACTGAAAATGACAACCTGAACTGGAACACATCATTTCTGCAAGCAGGATGTTTTGCATTTACAACATGACAACCACTTTCTACTATCTTGCGGATGTTGGCAGACGTCGGCCATCCATGCTTTCTTTCACGAAATGGCCAACGTTTGGCAGCTTTGGGCCACTGTGGACACCACATGCAAGCAACGGCATCTGTGAGGTAAGTGTCTTGCGACATCAATTTAAGCGCTGGACCAGTATAGTAGCGTATATGTTCTGCAATGTGCCCAGATGAACTCATATCAAGATTCATGGCAAAACGTGTTAACAGACGTGGGCAGCTAGCTTGTTGAAATTCAAACTTCTTACAATTCCAATCATATATCATTTTCCCCAAACCTCGAAGATTCACAAATCCTGGATATTCAGGATAAGGCGTAATCTGTGAACAGTTAATCGTGTCGAGAATACCACTGACATCATTTGGTAGAACTGGAATGTCTTCTGTGAAGGCCAGCTCATCCGACTTCCATATCAACATGTCAATGTCGTCGATGCACGAATTTTTAGGTTGAACGTAGAACTCTATCGAGCTGCCACACAGAAAGCGACGATACAGTTGTTTTTCAGACATGTGGTCAAATTGCATAGAATGAAAGACGTCGCTATTCAGCTTAGGATGCGCAATGCTGGTACCAACGATAAATGCAGAAACATCATCCATTCTGAATTAAAAACACACCTATTTATACTTTACCAGGTCAAAAGCTATATATGACGCTATCCAAATACCACTGAAAAGTGTTACTAAGTTTTGGTCTCATTTAAATTGTGCCGAAGCTGGCAGCCTCTGGCAGAGACGAATATGGCAAACTGCGGAGAGAAATTTAAGATGAAGATAACAGAGAAACAGCTTTTGAGATGCCATGAAAGAGTCTGTCTTTTCACGAGTCCTGAAAGCCGCTGCAATACCTAATATAACCTAGACATTTCTCTGGCGCAAATGTTATCACGTTCAGAACCTCAGTCGACAGCCGCTACTAAGGAGTAAAGGATAAAGTGAGTTTATAGTTGAGATCTGAAGGCCACAACAGACCATGCAGAGCGAACTTTAACCAGAGGAGGATTTCAGAGTCCAGAAAGCATATGAGCTGCTGTACGTTTTGGGATTTGGGCATATTAAACCCAAATCTAATACGTAGACCTACAGCAGCTCATAAATAGTAAAACCAGAAGCTGGATGAGCGATCAAAACATGGTATTAACCCTTTAACGACCGCAAAACATTTTCCGCCTACACCCTGACGACCACACATTTTTGTCAGAAACAGTCAAAGAATAAAAACATTTGAAATTGCTGTATCTCCATTAGTTTTTAACATAGACTATAGATATAAGGTATGCACTTTGATTTCTTATTTCCAGTCCTCAGTCCAGGTTTTGAAAAAAATGAGGTACCCAAAGTTACCCCTTCCCAAAATCTGTCATATTTTCATGGTCAGGACAGTCTATAACCAAATTTTCAGTGACAACATATGTTATGTGAGCACAAACAGTGTGCAGACATTGTTTCCAGAGAGTAGCCTATGAAAAAATCTTTCAAATATTTTCAAAAACTTAAGGAGATACAATTTTTTAAACATTTATACCATAGTCGTAAAAACTGAGGAAAATTGCATAAAACAGCGTAAACGTTAATTTTTTAATTTATTGTATCTTAATGAGTAGTTGGCATATGGACATAAAGTAAACACCATTCTGTTACGTATGGAAAGGCAGTTAACGACGGTGTGTGACAACAATGTCTTCCAGATTTTCTTTCATTTCTTTTCGTTTCTGATATGCTGTTTTCCTGGATTTAGGTGTTGTTGTTTTTCTCTTCTTCGATGTCTTCAGTTCTGGATGTATTCACATGTCTGGCTTTCTTAAAGTTTCTCCGGTAATCGACGAGATTTTTTATTTATTTATTTTGTATATTTTGTTCTAACGTTTTCACTTACTCAACCTGCTTGCGTTTTCATTTATTTCTTGTTCTTTTCTCTGTTCGTTCTTTGTGTTTGCTTCTTTTCTTCCTTGCCTTTGACAGCTTCTTCTGGTCGTAGGCTTCCGGTCGGGTGGTTACGTCCCTGCTTTCCCGGTAGAACTCCTTGGTCTCCATCGGCAGATCTGTCCTTTCCTTCCGTCGGACGGTCGGGCGTTGCCTCATCTTCAGCGCAGATTCTTCTTCATAGTTGAACGACGTTGCCTTGGATGGGTTGCCAGTCCGTCTTCCGGTTGATCGATCGCATCTTCTCGATGTTTTCATTGTTTTCTTTGTTCGCTCTGTTGTTGTTCTTCACGTCTTCTTCTCGTGGTTTTTATTCGATGTTGTTTTCATTCGGAGCAGGAGTTGATCTTCGTTGCCTTCGACGGATGACCAGTCCGTCTTCCGGTTCGGTGATCGCTTCCATTCCATGTCTTCATGATGTTTCTTTCGTCTTTCTTCAGTTGTTGTTGTTTTACATGTTGTTTTCTTCGGACGAACGGTCGGCTAGCTCCACTGCGGCCACGAACGCTTCAGAGTTCGTCTTCTTTCCACCGATCTTTCGCCCTTGCGGCCATGGTCGCCGACTCGTACCTCCCGGTGGAAAGAAGGCGGAGACGGCTTAAGCTCCCTCGCCACGTCAAGACGTACGTATCGGAAATTTACACCAACCAGTGACTTGTGAGTCAGCCACCTGGCCGGCGCACCGAGGCAGTGCTGTTACGTATTGTATTAGTCATCCAAATTGCTTAGTATAAGTTCTTTAAACCATTTCAAAACAATTCACAGCTTGACAAACGTCAATAGGCCAATCCTGCCGGTGTCACGAAATAGAGTACGAAATCCCCATTCAAAAAGTATCCCTGCAACTTTATTGCAAATTGTGCTATTTAACTCAATTTAGAACCATAGTTGGAAAAACCTGTTGAAACTGAATAAAAACGAAAAACGTCGTATTTTCAACGACAACAAATAAAAAATGGAAAAGCGGGTAAAAACGAAACAAGATAATAATTTCACTTTGTTACATCTTGTACTGCATTTTAAAGGTAAAAACGTATTTAAACAATTTTATTTTAATCATCAGATAACCCATCTAAGAAACATGAATCTACAAGAATTATTTTATTTTTATATGTTTTGTTTAATAAAAAAATTGAGAAATTAAAAATATTGAAATCTTTTCTAATTTAATTGTAAACATAAGTCCACATAGGCTTAGTCCATGCTGACGAAGATCATCATCATCATTGCGGTCCACGGGCTCAGTGCCCGTTGGTGTCAATCGCATGTTTCACCGTCCGTCTCCATTTGTCTCTCTACTGCGCCATTCTGCTACGTTTGTGAATTTCCATGCTGACGAAGATAGACTAACATAATTCAAAACTAAACTTCAAAGGTATAGAGTGTCACAGTAGACTAGCCTACTTTTATTAAAAATTGTAGGCCTAGGCCTACTTACAATTTTTGATTATATAAAAACTTAATGTGGCGTAATATCAGTCAGTTTATCAGTCAATCGGAGACAACATTTCGCATTTTGGATAATTTACAAAATTCAAATAACTTTTACAATACGAGATCTTGTGAGAGGAGAGGATCTCTTATTTTCCCATTCCAACTTATTGCACTTGTTCGTGCTTATGAAATTAATGTTAATAAAGTTGTTTTGTCAAATTCATCGAATTTGCAATTGACTTTGCGTTATAAAATATGTGGGGTCATAATGACCCTTCGGTGCTTCTAGTTAGTTCGATTTCTTGGTTCTTCTAGTGTTAAACTACACGAACTTCGGAGATGGAAGAGTCAAGAAGAAAATTTGCAGGATGATAGAAATGACTCAACAGCGGCGTCGCCGCCGCCAAAGGACACGCCAGGTTGAAGTTCTGAGCAATGCGGAAGAGAAGAAAATCTTTAGCGAGGGATACACCTTTCTGGATTAAAAAGGAATACCGGACGGGCGGCGTCCAAGAACGAGAAAATACACTTGCGACAGCGTGCGAAACCCTTTCAAGTTCAGAATGCTGTGTTGATGTCATAGTACTACTGTGCACCACTGAAAGCTCATTTTGCGCCCCCTTGTGCTGCGCCCAGGGGCATTTGCCCCGTCAGCCTCCTTCGTTACGCCACTGCTCGGGACCTCTGCAAGCAATTCCCTCACGCCACTGGAAGAGTGGCTCAGGTATTGTATCTATCAATTTATAGTGCCTCTCGCAGTGCACAACAATCAGAGGCGCTCAAGTGGGAATGGTCCGCAGTGCAATGCCACAGTGAGTGTCACTGAGTGAAAAGATTTATACGCAAAAGGGAAACAAGCTGACTTGAACAACTTTTGCACAAACGTACAGTCAAAGCAGCAAACATTAAGAATGAATTAAACAAGCATGATTAGCTAATGAAATTTGGTATGCACTGCTTGTTTTCAGTTCCATAATCAATAAGCTTACGTCAAAAATTATACGCCCTGATAGAGCCGTTAAGCAGTTGAACCGAATTTATGATGTGAAAGAGCGCATTCACATTAGTGGAAAAGTGGTTCAAAGTGAACATTTGAAATGGAATTTTCAACTAGAGGGCTCACTTAGAGTCACTTGCTTTAAATATTTCTGACTTTGGATTTTCATTAAAAAAATGTATGTTCAGAAATTATACGAATTGCAAAAAATAATACCTTAAACCTGTGCATTTTTATCCCCCGGGGGATGATTTCGCACGATGGGGGGTAGAAATGGCTTATCCCGCCGGGTGCTCTATTCCGGTATAGTTCATCCGGGGTGGATAAATTCATTCACCCTTCCCTCCCCGGAAAGTCTTAGAACGGACACAATATCTCGGGACACCGGCAATGATATACAAACTCGTCAGAAGTCAGAGGAAAGGAAACAATCAAGCGGTTCCTGTACCCTACAATGCGATGTTTAGAAGACTGGCCTATATACAAACTTGTTGTCGTACGGTACCTTGAATTTCCAGACATTATAAGTAAGTAGATAAATTCTTTAAAATTGCTCGTCGTATACTTCAACTCCACCGGCTCTACTGGGAGACGTATGATAATACGTCGAGAGCTAGCAACTCTGCCCTTGGTCAAAAATACATATCATATGACATAATTATATCACATTGAAACTCTTGGAAATCCCCAGCCATTTAAGAATAACTGAAGTTTTCAACCAATGACAGCCCGGTGAAAACAGTTCCATTAAAATTTAGGCCGCCAAGGCTCTGTTAAATGTCAGTCGGACTTCAGGCAGTAATGGAATGCAATTTTCGATAATGACTAGAGTGATAGACTTTCCACCTAGTCTATACTCTGGCATCGTTCATCCCTGAGGCTAGCTGTAGAGTAGCGCTTTAATATTTTGAAAAATACGATTACGAGCCATATTCTCCGCTATCAGAAGCTCATGCAGTCGGATCATTTAACCCCTACCTCAATCCCCTTCGTCAATTCCACTCGCCCAAACGCATAAATTATGTTGGCGTCTAAACAAAAAATACTCAGATAAAAATTATATTTCCTTCGAACTCACTAAAGTGCTCTCTCTCTCTCTCTCTCTCTCTCTCTCTCTCTCTCTCTCTCTCTCTCTCTCTCTCTCTCTCTGGCTCTCTCTGGCTCTCTCTCTCTCTGGCTCTGTCGTCTGTCTGTCTGTCTGCCTGTCTGTCTGTCTGTCTCTCGCACCAATGATCCTGACCAAACTGAAAGGGTAAATAGCATCAACTGCAATGCACTGAGACACATGCTTTGTGGATTCATTATAATAGAGGATTTATATAGAGTGTGATTTGTCATTAGCATGGATGAGCGCGGGAGCAAACTTGGAACCACCAATCCCTACCAATTAGGTGAAGGTTACTCCACTGAAATCGCTCATACCTTTTTACTGGAGAAAATGTTCTCATGTATGTACTGCAGTGGTAACATAACAGACATTGCATACCCCAATGGTAAATATTATATATATTATATATATTTCTCTGCCAAGTCGTTCCTCCCTTCGGTCCTCGGCCCGTGGTTACTTGGTTGTCCCACGGGTGCGTACTTCTGCGGCCCAGTTTAGAAGTTTCGCTATTGTTGGCCCCAATAGCTGGAACCAGTTACCTCAGTCCCTCAGGGCCGTCCTTTTCTCTATTTCTTGTGAGCAGTTCCGCCAACG
>JACEVL010001602.1:0-44453 GCA_020284085.1 Aporrectodea caliginosa
TGAACCATCCTTTGAACCACGCTTTGAACCATCCTTTGAACCACCCTTTGACCCATCCTTTGAACCACCCTTTGAACCACCCTTTGAACCATCCTTTGAACCATCTTTTGAACCATCCTTTGAACCATCCTGCAGACAGGATTCCTTCTACTGGAGATCTATCGCCTCAGATAAACCGTTCCGACCATTCCGTAGGAGAGTTCAAAGGTGGTCTCTTCAAATCAGATCATTGCGTTGTTACTGACCAAAACTCTAACGATTTCTCGTCGTCTTCATCGATCGACATTAAACCCTTCAGAGTCCAGTCCTATCTTTAAGAACTCCTCCACTGACCCATCTGATCCCCTCTGCCGACTTACCATCATCCCCCGACCTAAATAAAAACCCTCCCTTAGCAACTCCTCTGCCTCCTCTGTCTCTCTGGTCTTCCTGGCCATTGGACTCCGATCTCCATCTAATATAGCTCTGGACAACCTGTCTGATTGACGCAAGGCTCGTGAATAATAATCCGGTTCATTCGAGTGACGCTAAAAGAAACACTAAACACTGGGCGTGTGGAACTTGATATAAACCGTGTTTAACTTGATATAAACCGTGTTCATGAATATAGGCCGCACAAATATAATGTTTGATATAGACGGAATAGAAGAATGTCGTCATGTCTAATATGAATTGCTAACTTTTGATACAGTGCATGGTCTATATTCACCAAACACACCCTTTAAACACCCCAAACCTCTTACATTCGCCAGCTATTTACTATCCAACCACCCAGATCTATTCGTTCCTCGTTGCTCCTTTCTCTGTCGGCCTACGTCTCCTCCTCCTCCCTCCTCCTCCTCCTCCTCCTCCTCCTCCTCTTCTTCCTCCTCCTCCTCCTCCTCCTCCTCGCTGAAATTCTTCATCTACGTTTCACCATGCAGCTGCTCTTTGGAACGAACTCCCAAAAGACCTCCGCTAGTTTGATCATCCTTCTAATTCTATCTCTTCTGTCAATCCACCTCTACTCCGCTTGAACTCTATCCTGCGCCTTTCCCGTCAAGACTCAACTCTTCCAGCCACAGTCATCCTAGGCCTATCCTGGTTCTACTCCAGCGCCATCCAATGGCCACCATCGTCAACGGTTTAGATCCACGGGTATCAGCTCCATGCTGACTCCTCGAGGTGAACCTCCCCGGATTCTGACCTGGCACTCGAAACGTACCAAACGACCTGGCTATTGCGGCTTTGAATTGATGTAGCGCCGGTGGTAACCAGACTTGGATTGTCTCGAGGCACTGCTTCGGTCTCGAGACGTCTCGAGGTAGGTTTTTTGATGTCTCGGTCTCGGACCCCACTGTCTCGGTCTCGAAGTCATTTCTTGACTTTTTGGAAACTGTCTCGAAACGAAAGTCTTGTTCTCTTGTAGAAGCGGTCTTCATAGTTCTCGCGCAAGCTGTCTTTAGTTCTGAACTTCAGGCAGTATCACGCTATAAAATTGTCCTGTGCCGAACGGATAACTAAACAAACCGTAACTTTAGAAAAGTTGTGTTTCTGGTATTAACAGATATTGAAAAGAGCAGCTTTTAAGTTTATACTTTATTGCTTTATTTCAATTTTCTAATTTCTATCAGTGCAAATATCTTAAAATGTCTCATAAAGATCCTGAAATAATGAAATTTGCATTCACGCAATTTGAAATCAATGAAAAACAAAATAAATGCCTCTGGTGTAAAGTCAACATAAGCGAAACGCTTGGAACATTATCTAGCTTCTCAAGGTGAGTGATGTGACTTATGTCGCCAATAGGGCCTATATGGAATTTTGTTGGTTTAAATTTTAAATTCATTTAGAAGATTTCAGAATGGCTGAAATATTTAATTTCTTTATAGTTTATACAATTCAGGTGACACCGTGATCGGCTTATTTCAGTGACCTGTCCCTGGTATTAGACTTCAAAAGTTGAGAGAAAATTTGTTTCGGGAGTTGGGTCCAATCATTTCAATGTGCATTTCACTCGTTTTCAACTGTCTTGAACTGTCTCGGATCCCACTGTATCGGTCTCCGTCTCGACGTTTGATGTCTCGTATACAAGTCTGGTGGTAAGCAGCTGTTCTTGGGGCACGGTGGTGTAGTGGTATGTTCGGTGCCTTGCAGCCGGAGGGTTGCGGGTTCGAATCCACCTCAAGCCGCCGCGTAGGGACCTTGGGCAAGTCCTTCACTCGCAATTGCTCATGCGCTTCGGCGTGAAACTCTGATTCAGTGTCCGCGCTGTAGTTGGGAGAGCCTCTGAGTAGAAATCTTGAAGGGGCGCTATTACAAGTGCTCATGCATACATGTATATATTGTAATTGACAAAATGGCTAAAAAGTGAAAAACATAAAACTTTTAAAACACATTTTTATGAAAATAGCGCCACTTGATTTTGGCGTTCCAGGTAACTGCCTGCTTTGCCTCTGCTGCGAGGGAGGTGATGGCAAGAGACGCAATTGCGATAAGATTCGTGAAAAGCAGTGTTTTATAAAAGAGAAATGTCCTGAAGTCCTGAAGTCAATTTGTTTAATGTTAAAAGACTCATATTAGGCCTTACTACATTTCTTTAGTTAAGGATAAAGTTTAACTAGAAAAAACTATTTTAGCTAATGGCATAGTTTAACTAATATTTTTTAGTTAATAACTAAAAAGTTTAACTTACAAAATCATCAACTAGCCTATTATAGGCCTACGCAACTATCTTCTGCAATGATTGTCATGAGTAGCTGGTTTTATTACTCAAGTCAAGTGAACTGCGTTGTTAAAATGTTAAAAACTAAAAATGGCCACCAAGATTTGACAAATCGTTAAATGCAACTGTACATGTAACTTAACATGAAAATTGCATTCCATAACGTATTTCATGATGATATAAATAGACTCTTCATAGATGTTTTTAGCTGGACTGGTTTCATATATGAAATTTTCCCCAGTTTGGTTATTTTATGGCGGCCATCTTGGATCTGATCCATTTTCGCAAAGTTCCCTATATGTTATATTTTGGTAAACTTTTTTCTTGCAACGTAGACGTATAACAGAGGTGAAACCCATCGAGAAACCTGTTGTTCAAATTTGTTTGAACCTCAATTAATAATTGTTGTCTAATGACTGGACTATTCTTCAAGCTCGTTGGCAACTGTCGACGTCAAATACTTAGCAGGATCGTAGTTGCTTTGGGTTTGTGATTTCCCGTGAAATCCAGTTGGTTGAATGGTCGAATATAGGCCAATATGACACAGCTGTCAGCGCCATCGACGTATATATGGTCAGGGCCATCCAATAGGCAATCCCCAATGCGGGACAGAATCGTCTTCGTGACGTAGGCTTACGTTGTGTTTACGTCTTCCTCTCCTTTTTTTCACCAGCGCAGCTCCTCCAAATATTTAAATACTACTACTACTACTACTACTACTACTGTGGCGCCCGCCCCCGCGTCGACAGACGTCGCCACGGTCTTCGCTATCGCCAAGGGCGGTTCGCTTCGCTGTAGGGCTGTAGGCGAGTTCCGAGGTGGTAAAGCTGCATCCCTGCCAGAGTTCAAATCCCGGCCCACATCGTGTGGCCAATTCCATCGATTATCGCTCTCGCGGTAACACACACGAGGCTTGTGTAAGAGACGAGAACTGCGTCTCAACATACCAGGATCTTCATCAACATGTACCAGGCCATGGCGCGAATGGAAGGTCGCGGCTACCGGATGGGCAGCAACCGCAGCTCCTACGCTGCAATCAGGGTTCGAATCCTGCCCTACAGCGAATTCTGGTGTAGGCGATGTTTCTAATCTCTCCAAACGGGTCATTACTTCACCTACTTGTGATTGAATATCTGACCTTAAAGAGCCTACTTGTGATTGCATTGAACCGACTTGTGATTGTATGGAGCCGACTTGCGATTGCATGTCTAATTGGCGCTGTATAACGTCAGAGTGCATTGCATCCAACCGATTAAGCATTACATTCATTACTGAGTCCGCCCTAGATCTCTGGGACACAGACGAAGCTCTGTCTTCATCTTCCTCACGCTGGCGCTCCATAAGTGTAGGCGACTGAGAAAGACTATGACTCATGTTTCTAAGTTATTTCAGATTTATTACCAATGCAAAATCAGAGCAATTTCTATTCAATACACAATAATCAATTATCAGCCTTGACACAACTTGGAGTAAAATAATCTTCAACAGAATTATCAAACTCAGAAATTAAAGTATATTTCCCCAATGAATTTTGACTAAATGCTTTACCTCTAAACGGACAAGGTTCGAAGCAAGAGACGACTTCACACACTCGGTCTCGGCATACGAAGACGTGACGCAAAGACGCAACGCCCAGACGATTCGCAGAGAACGAAGCGATTAATCCAAATCTTTCGAACGATATAACTTTCGATCGACAACGAACAATTAGCGAATCAACGTAAATCCAGCGTAGATTCGAAAGCACGGCGTCGAACCCTAGTCACTACTTCGTATCACTTCGAACTATTCGGTACGCCACCGACGTTACTATCGAACCGAGTAAAACATCGTAGAGCGACCGCTAATCCTGTACGTTCGACCAGAGAACTCCCTTACGTCCGTCCACAGCGCCGTCAAAACCGAGAAGACCACGCAAAGACCGAACGACGCCGACTTATATAGGGTAAAAATACCACCCAAGACGTCTAGTTTCCGGGCGGCCGACCACACAGAAGTACAGATTCCCGCCGTAAATTCATCCCTTCTTCCGTCGGTTTTCATGGGAAGATCTCACGGTTCTGAATCTTGGTCACCCCCCGACCTACACCTGTGGAAGACGGCGTCGTTTGAAGTAAGACGACGATTCACGTGTTTCTCTGCTGTCCGTGTATCTATCTGTCTGTATGTATGTCTAAGTCCTACTATCTATCGCTGCCCCTTCCAATTTTAGCGAGCATCGGACGTCGAAGTGTGTGAAAAAGACATAAACCGAGCTATATTTAACTTCCAGACGACGGTATCGCGTTTGAAGTCATTGGAGCGACAATTAGTATCCCACGCTTTTCCATCGATCGGCGACACGAGGCGACGAACTAAGTGGACCGAGCTTGAGGTATTAGTGCAGAAAATTACCGCACCGCAGGCGCCACCGGTCTTTCAATGCATTTAAATAAATCACATTTTGTAACTTCGTTACACTGCCCCCAACCTTCTCAACTTTTAAAAGCTCTTCTACTGGGCGAAGAGATTTTAAAAGAGACATAGAGAAAGTTTTTATAATGTCCGTAGTCATACAACAGATTACATCAACAGTTATCATAGCGAAACGACAATACAAATAAGGTTAGCACAAACACCAATTCACGAAACTACCCTCAGAACATACACTAATTCCTGTCGAAACTATTAGGCTTATAGGTCTAAGTATCAGGCTTATTCACAAGCATACGTAAAGACCTTCCTATCTAACCTTCAGTCAACACGCAGTTCAATCATGTCCATCATCATTAACTCGCTCATTCTAAGTGCAATGACCAACTCTACTTGTATAGCATTCCTGTGACTGTCCATAACTAGTGATTCAACAGTTCCTCTATAATTATAGCACTACACAATGAATTAACAGGCATCAGTTAACTATTAGGTACAATTACACATCATCAAGCTTTATCAGCACCCGTTACATGGATCTGTTAGGTTCTGAAATTCTTGTCCATCATAATTCAGATAAAGACATACAGTTAATGCAAATGTTCATTCAAGAAATCCTGAAATTGAAAAGGAAGTCATTCATCACAATCAAACTAAAAACGTAGAACTCTACTAATCTCAAACCACCCGCCATTACGCGGTGTGTTACTGACTTGAGCTGTCAGCTAATCCAATGACTATCAAGTAATTGCACAGATCATCACATATAACAGTTATATACAATAAAGACTTTTAACTCAAAGGAAAGATATATCTATCCTCATTTTCATCACAAACAAACAAAACTTTAACCACATATCAGAGGTTTTGCAAATCCTAATTACCCGCCATTACGCGGTTACAAATTCTCAGCTTACAGAGAGGTCATGTCATTACGGAAGAGAGTGGGCCAAAACCAGAGTGCTGTCTTCACAAAATACAAAACGAAGACCATTAATTCAATGTGCACGTACTCTCTGGGCAGAGCCGCATACAGATCCCCAAGAGACGCTAAGAAAACGTTCTCAGGTGCAGCTACCCCTTGTTCCAAGAATCTGGCCGCAATTTGGGAGGCCAGAGCCCACTTTCCGAATGACCATAACTCTTTACGGTTCCAGGGACACAGCTTCGGACCCTGAACCACTTCAAAATCTAACAGTGGTAAGGGGGCGCGATGCTCTTGATTAGCCCAATGCATCATTTGGCCACTTGCCCCTGGAGTACCAGCCAAGGCCTGCAGGGTGACTACCATAACAGGGATAACCGCGGCCTTATCAGTCATCTCTGGAGCCAACTGCTTCATATTCTCTATGTCAGGTAGTCCGACTTCAATATGGCCTTGTTATGAAGATACCTAAGCACCAGCCACATTACACCTCCCATTTGGACACGAGGAGCCGACAATTCCGATCCACCGCCTCCAGAGGCGCCTACAAATCCGGCTAAAATACTGGCCTCTTTTAACAGTGCGGCGGTCTGGTCAGGCTGGCCAGCAGGAGTGATCGGAGAAAATTTTGGGGATTCATGATCGGGCCCAGGGCCTTTCGACGTGCTGGCTTGTGGCTCATAGGTTCCTCTATACTGACTGGAAGGCAGCGGAGAGTCTGGAGTATTAAGATCTCCCGGTTCGGTACACTCTAGGTTCAAACTCGGTAGCACTGGTAACGAGCTAGTTCCAGCCGGAGAATCGACCAGAATCACACTCTCAGGGGACGACTCAGGTTTTTCACGTTTGCTCATTCTACAAATATAAAGCAGAGCATAGCACGTTAATACTCTTATCGCTAACATTTTATCTAGAGAAGGGTAAGTATAAGGTTCCCATATAGTTATAACATTACTCCTCCCCATCCGGGATCCCAGGGTTGGTGGTTTAGTTGAGACCGGAGACTGAGATTGACTTTTATATCGGTCGATCGCAAAAGACGTGACCCGACAGTTATTCGTGTCCTTCGGCGTCTGGGAATCGGGTCGAATCACGTGAGTCGGATCAGGCTCGGAGAAATCGTCGTCACTCATTTCTTTCGCAGCAAGAGCACTCGGCGCGTCGATCATCGGTTGAACCTCAGCTACTGGTCGGCAGATGTCGTTTGGTACCAAAGGTCCAGTGATCTGTCGACAGACTGCGGTTGTGGGTGCTCGGTGAACCGGCAGAGGACGACCCTGTACACGTAGAGACCCTGTTCCGAAATCCCACACCGCTTGATGATTCTCTAGCCAATTCATTCCGAGAATTAGGCCATCGACATCATCAGTAACCAAGCACCATACGTTCGTCGTACAATTATCGATGTGACATTGTAGGACGGTAATGCCTGTAGCGTGAATCTCGGTTGCGTTAGCGGCGAGCAATGTCATGTCAACAGGACGCATTTCATCCGGATGCACCCAAGTTGACGAGACAATTGACCAGGGGCTGCCTGTATCAACTGCAGCCATCCTTTCCTGACCCTGAATTTCTATAGCCACCCAGCTCGGAGGATGGGTTGACCGCTCATCATCTTCAGTTGTCTTCACCTGTCGTATGGCATAATTCTCTCGTGGTCGGCGTTTGCAGTAGCGGATTAAATGATCTGATCCTCCACAGTAGAAGCATCTCGGTTTTCCACGTTGACGCCTCCCGTACGATAATCCTTGGGTAGTCGAAAGGGACTGCAGATGCTTTATCGTCCGCTCCATGCGATTGATTCGTTCTAGCATTTTATCATATTCCGTCTCACCAGAAGACTTTGCGGCCCTAATATGTCCACAATTTCGGCGAGGATAACTCGTCTCCGTAGCGATTCGATAAGAGTCTAGTTTCACAGCCACATGGTATGCTTCTTCCAAGGAACGTGGTTCGCGTTCTCGAATTTTCAAAGCCAGGCTTTTGTCGGATAAGGCGTCGACGAAAGCGCGGATGGCGGTAGTTTCGCTGTGGACCGTTGTGGCTCCGGGGTACGCGAGCGTCATCAGTCGACGGATATCCTGCACCAGTGTATTGAATTCTTCCCCGTCTCGTTGTTTTCTGGTACTCAGCTGCGTCTGGTACAGAGCAGCCTGGTCAGCGCTACCGTATCTGGCGCGTAATCGTTGAACCAGGTCGGACCAGGTCGTGATAGTCTCGGCGTCGGATTCCCACAAAAGTTGACTCGCGGGCTCGACAAGCGCGCACATAAGTTGATTTAAGCGTTCTTCATCAGTCCATTCATTGTTCTTAGCGCAAATGGAAAACTTACGCAAGAACACTTCGACTTCGGTTCTTCCGCTGTAGCTTCCCAGCTTAATCCATTGTCGTGGCTTACTGGACTGGCTTGTCGACGAAGCAGAGTTTCCGGTATCTCCCTTCGTAGTTGAGATTGATTTCTTCTCCTCCATCGCAGTCTCAGTCTCAGCTTTCATGGAAACGATGACGTCTCCTGACGTCTGAGTGGCAACGGAAGTCATCGGTGTGACTGACAACTTCTCGTTCGTAGCTGTAGGTTGCCATATCGATTCTGCTTTCAGGTCATCAGGTTTTGGCTTTCGGTCGAGATCACGTTGGTTCTCGGTAGCCAATGGCGGCGGTCGAGTAGGAAGCGTAGAGTAGGTAGCATCGCGACTCTGACCAAACGTTTGAGCACCAAAGCCATCACATCGTCGCATGGCTTCGTTTCGTCTTGTCCATTCACCAAAGCCATCAGCGAAGTTTTCTCCGAAGGCTCCAGGCAGAGAGACTGGAACAGGCATCAACCAGGCTGTCGACAAGGCAGGTTGGTTGTAGGCTAGGCCAGGATCGTACATCGAGAAAGGCGGAAGTACGCTTGGTCGTGCAGAAGCGGTATTCGAGATAGTCGGAGCGCATCGATCATTCGGAACGAAGACAGGCATCGGCCGGTAAGGCGTAGATGTCGCGAGACTTATCGGTGCGTGAGACGTAGACTCGTTGCGGCTTCGTGTGGCTCGCTCGTTAGCCATATCCCGTCGATCAGCTCCGAAGCGTTGGTCTCGATCAGCCAGGCGATGAGAAGCGCGGGGCTCAGAGAGTGAACGCACCATGGTCGTGATGGGTGGTCGAGTACCAAGGACAAAATTAGAGAGACCATCCCCCTCCCGTGAGTTAAAGACTTGGGTAGGACGACTAATTTCTCTATTAGTAAACCCCAAATTTGCATACTCCAAGTTGTGATACGACTGAAAGCTACTTGGTTCTAGTCTAGCGCTAGCAGGAGCATCTTCTAAAACTTCATCTATCTCTAAGCTATCAAAATATGCTGAACCTGTGGCGTTTCCTAAATTCCTAATTTTCAGGTCAACCTCGTCATCACCTACTCCTCGGGATACTCTTAACCTGGTCGGAACCGGAAATTCCTGGACCGGAAGTGACCTTACCGGAAGTGCCATTACCGGAAGTGCCAGTACCCCACTTCTGGTACCAATTGTGGCGCCCGCCCCCGCGTCGACAGACGTCGCCACGGTCTTCGCTATCGCCAAGGGCGGTTCGCTTCGCTGTAGGGCTGTAGGCGAGTTCCGAGGTGGTAAAGCTGCATCCCGGTCAGAGTTCAAATCCCGGCCCACATCGTGTGGCCAATTCCATCGATTATCGCTCTCGCGGTAACACACACGAGGCTTGTGTAAGAGACGAGAACTGCGTCTCAACATACCAGGATCTTCATCAACATGTACCAGGCCATGGCGCGAATGGAAGGTCGCGGCTACCGGATGGGCAGCAACCGCAGCTCCTACGCTGCAATCAGGGTTCGAATCCTGCCCTACAGCGAATTCTGGTGTAGGCGATGTTTCTAATCTCTCCAAACGGGTCATTACTTCACCTACTTGTGATTGAATATCTGACCTTAAAGAGCCTACTTGTGATTGCATTGAACCGACTTGTGATTGTATGGAGCCGACTTGCGATTGCATGTCTAATTGGCGCTGTATAACGTCAGAGTGCATTGCATCCAACCGATTAAGCATTACATTCATTACTGAGTCCGCCCTAGATCTCTGGGACACAGACGAAGCTCTGTCTTCATCTTCCTCACGCTGGCGCTCCATAAGTGTAGGCGACTGAGAAAGACTATGACTCATGTTTCTAAGTTATTTCAGATTTATTACCAATGCAAAATCAGAGCAATTTCTATTCAATACACAATAATCAATTATCAGCCTTAGCACAACTTGGAGTAAAATAATCTTCAACAGAATTATCAAACTCAGAAATTAAAGTATATTTCCCCAATGAATTTTGACTAAATGCTTTACCTCTAAACGGACAAGGTTCGAAGCAAGAGACGACTTCACACACTCGGTCTCGGCATACGAAGACGTGACGCAAAGACGCAACGCCCAGACGATTCGCAGAGAACGAAGCGATTAATCCAAATCTTTCGAACGATATAACTTTCGATCGACAACGAACAATTAGCGAATCAACGTAAATCCAGCGTAGATTCGAAAGCACGGCGTCGAACCCTAGTCACTACTTCGTATCACTTCGAACTATTCGGTACGCCACCGACGTTACTATCGAACCACGTAGAACATCGTAGAGCGACCGATAATCCTGTACGTTCGACCAGAGAACTCCCTTACGTCCGTCCACAGCGCCGTCAAAACCGAGAAGACCACGCAAAGACCGAACGACGCCGACTTATATAGGGTAAAAATACCACCCAAGACGTCTAGTTTCCGGGCGGCCGACCACACAGAAGTACAGATTCCCGCCGTAAATTCATCCCTTCTTCAGTCGGTTTTCATGGGAAGATCTCACGGTTCTGAATCTTGGTCACCCCCCGATCTACACCTGTGGAAGACGGCGTCGTTTGAAGTAAGACGACGATTCACGTGTTTCTCTGCTGTCCGTGTATCTATCTGTCTGTATGTATGTCTAAGTCCTACTATCTATCGCTGCCCCTTCCAATTTTAGCGAGCATCGGACGTCGAAGTGTGTGAAAAAGACATAAACCGAGCTATATTTAACTTCCAGACGACGGTATCGCGTTTGAAGTCATTGGAGCGACAATTAGTATCCCACGCTTTTTCCATCGATCGGCGACACGAGGCGACGAACTAAGTGGACCGAGCTTGAGGTATTAGTGCAGAAAATTACCGCACCGCAGGCGCCACCGGTCTTTCAATGCATTTAAATAAATCACATTTTGTAACTTCGTTACATCTCTGTGATTAATGCAAGGCCTCTTAAGTTAATGGGACCTAAAGTTTCCAGGGCCAGCGGGATGAAGTCATGTGTGTCTAGAAGGGTCTGGTATTTTTGATTTTTTCTGTTTTCTGCTATTTCCGCTGCTGCTCCTGCTGTCACGGCCGTTGCCTGTAGGTAGGAAGGCGCTAGTGTGTCAACCACCGTTGCGTCCCACACGAGGTTTCGGCCTGCTCTCCAAGGTATAAGAGTGTGGCGGACAGGCCACAAGGCAGAATGAATGAGATCTATAAATAGCTCAATAATATTGATTTTCTGTTATACGGTGTCGCGCCTCTGAGTCGCTAGGTGGCGTGTTACATACGCTCGATTCGAGTTAGAATAAAAATGATTAAAATTATACGGTCGCTTAATTTCTGCCATTTTAAGGTTTTAATCTATCAATTAAATAAAAGTACATCTTCCCACGTCCTATAGTTGATGACTAAAGATAGGCATCGCCTAAAATTAGTCCTTAGGAGCTATCTCTTAGACACCTCGTGTTAAGAACTTGTGTAGGGAGGCATTTATAAGCGATGAGAGCTACAACATACATGGTCGATAGATGAACATAGGCTGCCTCACGGTGTTTTGCCTATAATGTAGAGTGGTTGTGCACTGCTCTACACATAGCGACACGGTTCTTTAGTGTCGTTGGTTTGGGAAAGTTACGGGCGCCACCGCGTCCAAAATAAGACAAGACTAATCTGTGCGCTCCCGTGTGACAGCCGCTCACGCGGTCCGGCCAGTGCCGGCTATCGCTGATCTGACGGGGTAGGGCCCATCACGTTGTTGATCGCGAGCCGGTCCGAGCTTGGATCGTGGTAGGCTAATCGGGGAAAGACCGATCGTGAGAATAAGGGCTCACAGGTCTATAACGGGGAAGGTGTCACCCCGTTGGTGTCGATCGGAAAGTACGCGGAGATACCGACAGGTCTGTAACGAAAAATCAAAGTCCGGTTTCCGCGTAAAGTTCGGAGTACGTGAGTTACGGGAAAATCAGTTAACGGCGAGTGAAAAATCAAAGCCCGATTTCGCGTAAAGTGCGGAGATCGGGGAGAGACGGGAAAACCAGTTAACGGCGAGTGAAAAATCAAAGCCAGATTTCGCGTAAAGTGCGGAGATCGGGGAGAGACCGGGAAATCAGTTAACGAAAAAGTGCGTAAATACGGGGAAAATTCCCCGCTGGTCCGGTTCGATCAAATACGGGGAGGGTGACCCCGTTGGTGACAGATAAATACGGGGAAAGCTCCCCGGCGTTACCGTTCGATAAATGCTGCACACCAGTGTGGTAAAGTACGGGGAAGATGGTGACCCCGTTGATACCGTTCGTAAAACAATTGCGGATCTACCCGCATATTCTTTTCAACTTGCGGGTCTACCGCACCTTTTCCACTTACGGGACTTACCGAAAAATCTCAATTCGCGATTTCCCCGCGGATTATCTTTCTTTGCGTACCTAACGTCGGTCTTAGTTACTTCCGCGGTTTCCCCGTGGAATATCTTTCTTTTCGTACTTACTCCCGCGGTTTCCCCGCGGATTTCCCCGCGGATTATTTTTCTTCGCGTATCTAGCGTCGTTCATAGTAACTTTCGCGGTTTTCTTGCGGATAATGTTTCTTTGCGTAATTTACGTCGGTTGTACTTATTACCGCGGTTTCCCCGCGGTAAATATCTACTTGCGGGACTAGCCGCAATATCTCTATTCGCGGTTTCCCCGCGGATTCTTTACTTGCGGGACTAGCCGCCTATCTCTCTGTTCGGGGAACTACCCGACAGATCTGACCGTGGTTCGTTCAGGTGTGAGAGACAGTACAATTCCCTAACAGAGAAATAAATACACAGGTCTGTGAGAAACAAAGGGGTAACGTTAGTGACACGTACCCCTGATTCCGGCAACGGAATCGAGTCCGAGGATTCGGAAACGAATCCTGTGAGTCCGTGCGCTCCCGGGCACAACCGTAACGCTCGCTATCTGATTCGGAAAGTTTGATTCAAGGATACCTGAGGCGGAGTAAGGGCCCACTCTCGTTGGCAGGTCCCGGATCAGATTGTTTCGGATAGCGGGAAGAAAGGTTGTGTAAGACTTAAGCCGGGGAAGGGTGTACTCGCGAGACACAGCGAGTCAACGCCCTTGGTGACGAGTACAAAACCCCAGATGGGTAGATCAACGCAGACCAAGAAAGTGATCGATACGTGTACGTTCGGGTAGTCGGATACCCACGTAGATACATATTTGCTTGTCGCAACACACAGCTCTGAGAACTGACTGAAGTGCGAGGCTGGGCCCCCTCGTGCGTAGGTTGGAACGAAGTTCTGTGTGTAGATAGTGAAGGTTATAGAGAGAGGACCTTCACTAACAGAGTCCGTAGATACCTTACCAGTGTTTCTTTCTTTCAAAGCTGAATTCTTACTGTGTTGGTCGTTCTTTGCCAACACAGAGGCGAGTTTCGTTTTCTTTCGAAGCAGAATAATTCTTACTGTGTTGGTCGTTCTTTGCCAACACAGAGGCCAATGTATGTTTCTTTTGAAGTAGAATTATACTGTGTTGGTCTTTCTTGGCCTTCACTCTTAGAGTCCGTTGATACCTTATATCTTACGAAGCAGAATTCTTACTGTGTTGGTCGTTCTTTGCCTTCACAGTCCGTGAGATCCTACTGGTGTCTTTCTTTTTCTTTTGAAGCAGAATTTATCACTGTGTTGGTCGTTCTTTGCCAACACAGAGACGGGTAAGGGAACTTGTCAATTGTGGTGCATGACAATATACGTGTGAGGCCGCATGCCAAACACGGAAATGGACCGAGAAACACATGACGGTAGGACATGGACAAGTGTCTAGGGCGAGTTGGCGTAGAGTTATTACAAGTATTGTCTAGGATGACAGGACGTAGAGAGTTGTTACGGGTATTGTCTAGGGGAAACGGCGTAGCGACTTGTCATAAGTGTTCCTGGTCTCTGGAACTTAGAGAACGTTTGGTGTCCCTTATTATTGGCGATGGTTTAAGAGTCACGAGATGTAGAATGGTGAGTCGAAGTTCAGATCAGGTAGAGGGAAGAGGAAGCGCGTAGCTAAGACGGTAAACACGAAGAGAAAGACTCCTGCTGATAAAAGAACGAACCCTGTTCTGAGAGACGGCCATCCTCAGGACGTTGCCCATCCGGCGACCGTGGAAGAGGCAGAGTCTGACTGAGATAAAGCTGTATAGTGTTACCTCTCTTGGAGAAGCGACCCATCCTAAACCTCCCCTGATAGGAACGGTCACCCTGGGTAGAGAGAAGAGAACAGCCATTTACATTGAAGTAGACGAGGCAGTGACTCGGGAGGCTCCAGACGGATAGTGGGCTGGAGCCGACGCCGTCCCGTGAGCAGAGCAGAGAGAGAGGTAGCGTGCGGGGCGGCGGTCGCCACATTACTTGTACCGGCTGTCTCTTACTATCCGAGCGCAGCATGCCTCGTGGCTCCTTAACCGCTGGGAAACCGGCTTTGATCAGACTGCGATGGATCAGGTCGTTGATGGCGGCGTGTCTGGCCACTCGACCAAATCCCAGAGAGCAAGAGAGGCCGTGTGTTCCTCTAGCGGTAACCAGTGCGCCGCATGCGCAGACGTGAGGTTGGCATATGTTGGCCCCCAGACGAAGGCCAACCGCCACTCTGATGGCCTCATCGCTGAGCCTGAGGCCGCAGGATGTAATCGGCAGAGAATGCAGCCAATCGCTGGCGTGCTGGAAGGACACGGCTTTCAGGCGCGCCTGTTCGCTCAGCTCTGTGGTGGAAAGGAGTAGTTCCGAATGCTCTCTTTGAAGAATCGGGTTGTCCCATTTGGCTTGTATACTTGCTGGAGAGTATCATTATTATTATTATTATTATTATTATTATTATTATTATTATTATTATTATTATTATTATTATTATTATTATTATTATTATTATTATTAACGAACGAATTTAGGAAATTTCACTCAACAGAATCTCTTATGGTGAGTCTTCTGGCTGATGTATTTCATGCCGTTGATCGTGGCCATGTCACTCTACTTTCCCTCTATGACATTAGTGCCGCTTTCGACACTGTTGATCACACCATCCTTCTTGACCGGCTCTCTAACTCATTTGGGATTACTGATTCTGCTCTTCTCTGGTTCCGCTCATTTCTTTCTGATCGCTCCGTCTCGGTAGTTTTTGGTCCCACCCGCTCTGCTTGGGTCCCCCTCTCTTACGGCTTACCTCAGGGCTCGGTTCTTGCTCCCCTTCTGTTTGTCCTATATACTTCGGATCTGGCTGGTGTCCTTGGTCCACTGGGTGTCCTATCCCACCAATATGCTGATGACACGCAGGCTTACCTTCATGGACCTGCAGACACAGCTGCTGTTATGGTCGAGCGTATTCTAGAGGCTTCAGCTGCTCTTGACCGATGGTTATCCTCAAATCGCCTCCGTCTTAACCAAGACAAGACTCAGTACATATGGCTCGGTAGTCGTGCCCAGCTTACCAAGATTAATGCTGACTCCCTTCGTCTTCGGTTTCCAAATATGCACTTCTCTTCCTCTGTCCGTGATCTTGGATTCATTCTTGATCCTGTCCTCTCTCTGTCTGATCACGTAAATAGTGTCTCTCGTTCCTGCTTCTACTACCTACGCCAACTCCGTGCCATCCGCCAATCACTACCACTGCACGCTATCACGACTTTGGTCCATGCATTGATCTGTTCCATGATTGATTATGGGAATGCAGTGTACATTGGTCTCTCCTCTACAAATACATCTAAACTTCAGTCCATTCTAAACGCTGCCGCCCGCCTCTTATGGGGCATTGCAAAGTTTGACCATATCTCCTATTTTATCCGTGACTCCCTCCTCCCTTCGGTCCTCGGACCCGTGGCTATTTGGTTATCCTTGGTTGCCCCTGGGTGTGCATACCTCTATGGCCCAGTCTAGGAGTTTCGCTATTGTTGGTCCCAATAGCTGGGACCAGTTACCTCAGTTCCTCAGGACTGACCTTTTTTCTATTTCTTTTGACCAGTTTCGCAAGCGCCTGAAAACCTCCCTTTAGGCTTTATCAATGAAGAGACTGGCTCGGGTCGAGAGTGCCTCTGTTTTGAGTGGCGCTATATAAATGCTTGATTACGATTACGATTACGTATAGGGGTGTAAAATGGCCGCTAATAGGTGGCGCCAGGTTGTTACTTGGTCTAAACACTGGGTTTATTTAGACACCTTTAGATCGGATTTATTAGACTCTATAAATAAGCTTTGACATGACGGCGATCGAAATTTAGCTGTAATAGGCCTATGCCAAAACTAATCTTTGTCGGCGGCAACGGCCTATGTTGTCATAACAGGGCTGTTAAAGTTTGTTTTGCTTTTTTTTTTTTTGTTTTTTAAACAAACAAAAACAAAACCGCAAATTTTGGTTTTTGGTTTTTACAAATTTCTTAAAATTATAAATGCCAAAAATGTCGTCTCTTCAACTCTCTTGGCAATTGTTATATGGTCTTTGTTAACTTCGTTTTATGACATTCTACGGTTCTACTGTTCTATAGTTAATTTCATTTATATGCATCTGATTAATTTGAACGGTATTATGCCATTTTTATGAGTTTTATTATCCGAAATAGGAAAATCTCAAAAATAAAAAAAAACTAATAAAACCAAAAAACCAACTTTTCATTTTGAAAAAAGTTTGGTTTTTGCACCTCTGTGTCATAAGCTGCCGTTAAACTGTGGATCCATCCAGCGATCGAATTTTCTGTTCCTTGTTATTGAAAAAAAAACTCTGATAATGCGCTATAGAAATCTGTGCTATCGGCGTCACGTGATCTAAACGGAACAAACGTCGTGACGTCAGAATATTTCCCAGAATTCCAAAGGACAGTTGTTGAGATTTGGTTGGAAGGGAATCGAGAGAAGAAGAGAAGAAGAGATGGCTACGGTTGATTGGATCTGATTCATAGTCCAATGGACTTTCTCTTTCTCATCCATCTCGATCGTCTTTCCGTCGTTTCTACTCCGCTGGACTTTGGTTGTTTCGTCGGCCGAGCAGAGACGAAACCGTTTCTTCTACGTCAAGGACAAGGACAGCGCCGCCGCCGCCCCCGACGGCCTTCGGGTCACTGTCAGCCGTCGTCCTTTATCTAGCGCTACTATTCGCTCGATTACGAAGCGTTGGCCGAACGTTCTGACTCGATCGTTCTAGAATATTTATACTGAGGAGTCCGGTTAATTTTAATCTGGAAATTAGACTACTGGTAGGCATGCTGTTAGGAGATTCAAACGGTTTTACGAGTTTCTGGAGAATTATTGTCTGTCGTTTAGCTTCAAATCGTGACTAGAACCCGTGAAAGCAACTGGTTGACTTTGCTTTTCTTTCTTGTGCTGGAGGGAGGGCTTGAGGATCGTTTGAGACCAGTTGAAAATAATGGCAACACAAATACCACCGGATAAGGTAATACCTACTAATCTCCTTTATAATTGAAAGGATTGCATGGTAAAGTCGTAGTTTACGTTGCTAAATTATTTGATATTGTCACTTTAAACTGGAAGCTGGATTGATTAAAGAACTTGTTTCCCTAAATGGAAGTGGGATTGATGAAAACATTCTCTGTGCGTTCAAAATTGAAGTTGGATTGATCGAAAATAATTGTTCCACTAACTAGAAACTGGATGGATGAAACTAAGTTTTCGATTCAATCGAAGCTTGATTGATGAAAATAATTGTTTCCGTAATCAGAAGCTGGATCCATGAGAATATATCTTTGCCTAAATTAAAGTTCCATTGATGAAAAATATTTATTTAATCAAATAGAAGTTGGATTGATAAAAGTAATTTTTCCAATTAAATGGAAGTTGGATTGATGAAAAAATTTATTGATGAAATGGAAGCTGGATTGATGATAGTTACCATGCATATAGGTAGACTGCTTACTTACCAACGTGAAAGTACGGGCATTGAAGACATTAGAATAATTTAGCAACGTAAACTACGACTTTACCGATTGCATTCTTAAGGTGCTACTATCCAAAGTCTAAGGCTGAATTATCGGGAAGACTTATAGTATCGGGGCTGAAGGATTGTACAGTATCTTTGGGCATGCTGCGTGGACGCCGGATGGTACCAGGTTTACGAATGATGACAAACCATGACCCTAACCGACACTCACAACGCCAGTAGACTTACGCACTATAATTCGTCAGCCCCGATACTGTAAGCTTGCCTAATTATTGTGTGAATGCTTAACGGATGTTGTACAATTATGCACACCAGACACAAGGAAGCCAGTGTTAGGTTTGGAACAGTCATAACAAGAAAGAGAAAGTTTTTGCAAGTGATATTGTGTATGCATTTTGTATGTAGCTGGGGTTGTCCCATTTGGCTTGTATACTTGCTGGAGAGTATCATTATTATTATTATTATTATTATTATTATTATTATTATTATTATTATTATTATTATTATTATTATTATTATTATTATTATTATTATTAATCTTGAACGAATGAATCATATTGAACACTCAACAGAATCTCTTATGGTGAGTCTTCTGGCTGATGTATTTCATGCCGTTGATCGTGGCCATGTCACTCTACTTTCCCTCTATGACATTAGTGCCGCTTTGACACTGTTGATCACAACCATCCTTCTTGACCGGCTCTCTCACTCATTTGGGATTACTGATTCTGCTCTTCTCTGGTTCCGCCATTTCTTCTCTGATCGCTCTGTCTCGGTAGTTTTTGGTCCCACCCGCTCTGCTTGGGTCCCCCTCTCTTACGGCTTACCTCAGGGCTCGGTTCTTGCTCCCCTTCTGTTTGTCCTATATACTTCGGATCTGGCTGGTGTCCTTGGTCCACTGGGTGTCCTATCCCACCAATATGCTGATGACACGCAGGCTTACCTTCAAGGACCTGCAGATCGACACAGCTGCTGTTATGGTCGAGCGTATTCTAGAGGCTTCAGCTGCTCTTGACCGATGGTTATCCTCAAATCGCCTCCGTCTTAACCAAGACAAGACTCAGTACATATGGCTCGGTAGTCGTGCCCAGCTTACCAAGATTAATGCTGACTCCCTTCGTCTTCGGTTTCCAAATATGCACTTCTCTTCCTCTGTCCGTGATCTTGGATTCATTCTTGATCCTGTCCTCCTCTCTGTCTGATCACGTAAATAGTGTCTCTCGTTCCTGCTTCTACTACCTACGCCAACTCCGTGCGATCAGCCAATCACTACCACTGCACGCTATCACGACTTTGGTCCATGCATTGATCTGTTCCATGATTGATTATGGGAATGCAGTGTACATTGGTCTCTCCTCTACAAATACATCTAAACTTCAGTCCATTTCTAAACGCTGCCGCCCGCCTCTTATGGGGCATTGCAAAGTTTGACCATATCTCCTATTTTATCCGTGACTCCCTTCACTGGCTCCCCATCCGCCAGCGCATCCAATTCAAGGTCTGTTCCCTCATGCGCAGCTGTCTTGCTGGGTCTGCTCCTCACTATCTTAGGGCCTTTTGTACCCCAGTATCTTCTCTACACAGTCGTTCCTCCCTTCGGTCCTCGACCCGTGGTTATTTGGTTCAAGTTGGTTGTCCGCGGGTGCGTACTTCTATGGCCCAGTCTAGGAGTTTCGCTATTGTTGGTCCCAATAGCTGGGACCAGTTACCTCAGTTCCTCAGGACTGACCTTTTTCTATTTCTTTTGACCAGTTTCGCAAGCGCCTGAAAACCTCCCTTTAGGCTTTATCAATGAAGAGACTGGCTCGGGTCGAGAGTGCCTCTGTTTTGAGTGGCGCTATATAAATGCTTGATTACGATTACGATTACGTATAGGGGTGTAAAAATGGCCGCTAATAGGTGGCGCCAGGTTGTTACTTGGTCTAAACACTGGGTTTATTTAGACACCTTTAGATCGGATTTATTAGACTCTATAAATAAGCTTTGACATGACGGCGATCGAATTTTTTTAGCTGTAATAGGCCTATGCCAAAACTAATCTTTGTCGGCGGCAACGGCCTATGTTGTCATAACAGGGCTGTTAAAGGCTTGTTTTTTTTGTTTTTTTTTTTTTTGTTTTTTAAACAACAAAAACAAAACCGCAAATTTTGGTTTTTGTTTTTTTTACAAATTTCAAAATTATAAATGCCAAAAATGTCGTCTCTTCAACTCTCTTGGCAATTGTTATATGGTCTTTGTTAACTTCGTTTTATGACATTCTACGGTTCTACTGTTCTATAGTTAATTTCATTTATATGCATCTGATTAATTTGAACGGTATTATGCCATTTTTATGAGTTTTATTATCCGAAATAGGAAAATCTCAAAAATAAAAAACCAAAAAACCAAATAAAACCAAAAAACCAACTTTTCATTTTGAAAAAAGTTTGGTTTTTTGCACCCTGTGTCATAAGCTGCCGTTAAACTGTGGATCCATCCAGCGATCGAATTTTCTGTTCCTTGTTATTGAAAAAAAAACTCTGATAATGCGCTATAGAAATCTGTGCTATCGGCGTCACGTGATCTAAACGGAACAAACGTCGTGACGTCAGAATATTTCCCAGAATTCCAAAGGACAGTTGTTGAGATTTGGTTGGAAGGGAATCGAGAGAAGAAGAGAAGAAGAGATGGCTACGGTTGATTGGATCTGATTCACTAGTCCAAGGGACTTTCTCTTTCTCATCCATCTCGATCGTCTTTCCGTCGTTTCTACTCCGCTGGACTTTGGTTGTTTCGTCGGCCGAGCAGAGACGAAACCGTTTCTTCTACGTCAAGGACAAGGACAGCGCCGCCGCCGCCCCCGACGGCCTTCGGGTCACTGTCAGCCGTCGTCCTTTATCTAGCGCTACTATTCGCTCGATTACGAAGCGTTGGCCGAACGTTCTGACTCGATCGTTCTAGAATATTTATACTGAGGAGTCCGGTTAATTTTAATCTGGAAATTAGACTACTGGTAGGCATGCTGTTAGGAGATTCAAACGGTTTTACGAGTTTCTGGAGAATTATTGTCTGTCGTTTAGCTTCAAATCGTGACTAGAACCCGTGAAAGCAACTGGTTGACTTTGCTTTTCTTTCTTGTGCTGGAGGGAGGGCTTGAGGATCGTTTGAGACCAGTTGAAAATAATGGCAACACAAATACCACCGGATAAGGTAATACCTACTAATCTCCTTTATAATTGAAAGGATTGCATGGTAAAGTCGTAGTTTACGTTGCTAAATTATTTGATATTGTCACTTTAAACTGGAAGCTGGATTGATTAAAGAACTTGTTTCCCTAAATGGAAGTGGGATTGATGAAAACATTCCTGTGTTCAAAATTGAAGTTGGATTGATCGAAATAATTTTTACCGTAAATAGAAGCTGGATGGATGAAATTAAGTTTTCAATTCAATAGAAGCTGGATTGATGAAAATAATTGTTTCCGTAATTAGAAGCTGGATCCATGAGAATATATCTTTGCCTAAATTAAAGTTCCATTGATGAAAAATATTTATTTAATCAAATAGAAGTTGGATTGATAAAAGTAATTTTTTCCAATTAAATGGAAGTTGGATTGATGAAAAAATTTATTGATGAAATGGAAGCTGGATTGATGATAGTTAACATGCATATAGGTAGACTGCTTACTTACCAACGTAAAGTACGGCATTGAAGACATTAGAATAATTTAGCAACGTAAACTACGACTTTACCGATTGCATTCTTAAGGTGCTACTATCCAAAGTCTAAGGCTGAATTATCGGGAAGACTTATAGTATCGGGGCTGAAGGATTGTACAGTATCTTTGGGCATGCTGCGTGGACGCCGGATGGTACCAGGTTTACGAATGATGACAAACCATGACCCTAACCGACACTCACAACGCCAGTAGACTTACGCACTATAATTCGTCAGCCCCGATACTGTAAGCTTGCCTAATTATTGTGTGAATGCTTAACGGATGTTGTACAATTATGCACACCAGACACAAGGAAGCCAGTGTTAGGTTTGGAACAGTCATAACAAGAAAGAGAAAGTTTTTGCAAGTGATATTGTGTATGCATTTTGTATGTAGCTGTCTTTGTAGCTCCGTGTTAGACCCATCAATAAGGGTTCTACGTAAACTGCATTTGCAGAGGGCTGACAATTAGGAAAGTCTTTTATCAACTGTGTACTTGGAGATTGATGAATGTTTTCTTGTCTTTATCATTCGTTCTGTGCTTCTTCCACAAGACCTATCAACTCCACAACAACAGTTTTTGTTAAGTTTCATTACAACTTATGCCCTTTACTTGTTTTTACCCTGCCTTTAAGTGCTGTGTAAAATTACTTTCCATTTAAATATTTTGCCCTATAATTTTTGGATATTGAAGGGTGTTATGCACATAGGGGTTGTTGTGTGAACTTGGGTCAGAGAGAAGTTAGTTTTCTCAATATGTCATCTTTCAATTTCATTGCTTTTACAGTAGATTTATATTATGCGTGTTACAGTGTCTTGGTTCGGTTGATGCTGCGTTATGTTTGAGCGTAATAGGATTTACACTGGATCCAATTTCTGTGTGTTTCTGATTCTGAAGGTGAACTTGAAGCTGATCCTTGTGTCGGGTAAAACGAAAGAATTCCGGTTTAATCCGACCGATTCCGTGTCGATTATAACACAGCACGTCTACGACAACTGGCCACAAGGTACAGTGACGTCAGATTCACCCACCGACACATCACCCATCACTGACATAACACAAACATATCACCCATACTCACCTAACACAAACACATCGCCAACAGCCCCACAGAGATTCCACATATCACCTACACATCACCCAAAACTACCCACATATCACCTCAGCTTAACTTCTAACCCTCTGACCATCGTGTATTTTACTTGTCTAATTCATATCACCCCAGCTTGGCTGCAACTCTGTCACCCATCCTATGATACTTCACCATTTTCTATGTAGAGTAAGAATATCATGCACCTGAAGCTATATACCACCTTACAATTGTCCAGAGATCACCCGAAGCTCTTAAGAGAGTTGCCAGAACAAGGAAGTAGAGAATTTCAAATTTAAGGGTTTTGCATTCATTTGATTTCTGTGGGAAATAAAACTTGAATCTGTTGTGTTTGTAGACTGGGCCGATGAACAATATCCAACGACAAATATCCTCCGACTAATCTACCAAGGCAGATTCCTTCATGGTAGCGTTACCTTAGCAGGTGAGGAATTACATCTACCAAGGCAGATTCCTTTGCCATGGTAGCATTACCTTAGCAGGTGAGGAATTACAGCTTCCAAGGCAGATTCCTTCATGGTAGCGTTACCTTAGCAGGTGAGGAATTACAGCTTCCAAGGCAGATTCCTTCATGGTAGCGTTACCTTAGCAGGTGAGGAATTACATCTACCAAGGCAGATTCCTTCATGGTAGCGTTACCTTAGCAGGTGAGGAATTACATCTTCCAAGGCAGATTCCTTCATGGTAGCGTTACCTTAGCAGGTGAGGAATTACATCTTCCAAGGCAGATTCCTTCATGGTAGCGTTACCTTAGCAGGTGAGGAATTACATCTTCCAAGGCAGATTCCTTCATGGTAGCGTTACCTTAGCAGGTGAGGAATTACATCTTCAAAGGCAGATTCCTTCATGGTAGCGTTACCTTAGCAGGTGAGGAATTACATCTTCCAAGGCAGATTCCTTCATGGTAGCGTTACCTTAGCAGGTGAGGAATTACATCTTCCAAGGCAGATTCCTTCATGGTAGCGTTACCTTAGCAGGTGAGGAATTACATCTTCAAAGGCAGATTCCTTCATGGTAGCGTTACCTTAGCAGGTGAGGAATTACATCTTCCAAGGCAGATTCCTTCATGGTAGCGTTACCTTAGCAGGTGAGGAATTACATCTTCCAAGGCAGATTCCTTCATCGTAGCGTTACCTTAGCAGGTGAGGAATTACATCTTCAAAGGCAGATTCCTTCATGGTAGCGTTACCTTAGCAGGTAAGGAATTACATCTTCCAAGGCAGATTCCTTCATGGTAGCATTCCCTTAGCAGGTAAGGAATTACATCTTCCAAGGCAGATTCCTTCATGGTAGCGTTACCTTAGCAGGTGAGGAATTACATCTTCCAAGGCAGATTCCTTCATGGTAGCGTTACCTTAGCAGGTGAGGAATTACATCTTCCAAGGCAGATTCCTTCATGGTAGCGTTACCTTAGCAGGTGAGGAATTACATCTTCAAAGGCAGATTCCTTCATGGTAGCGTTACCTTAGCAGGTGAGGAATTACATCTTCCAAGGCAGATTCCTTCATGGTAGCGTTACCTTAGCAGGTGAGGAATTACATCTTCCAAGGCAGATTCCTTCATCGTAGCATTACCTTAGCAGGTGAGGAATTACATCTTCAAAGGCAGATTCCTTCATGGTAGCGTTACCTTAGCACAGTGTTTCTTAACCAGTGTTCGAACCCCTGGGGTTCGGTGAGCCAGCGCCAGGGGTTCGGCAGAGGTCCTCTGAAATATATGCATATTCAGGGTCAGTGGGTGTAAGTGAAAAATCATTTGCTATTTTATTTTTATTAACACTACCAATTGCATCTTAATGATTAAGATGCAATTGGTAGTGTTGGTACGGTTAGTTAACTGTTAGTAGTTCATGTATTGAATGTATTAATATTGTATCACATTTTGGTACAATTTTTTATTTCCTTTTGTTCCCATTAGTTAACAAATTATTGTTCAAACTTGAGGGGTTCGGTGAGTGGTCATGGATTTCTCTTGGGGTTCGGCTCCCTTGAAAAGGTTAAGAACCACTGCCTTAGCAGGTGAGGAATTACATCTTCAAATGCAGATTCCTTCATGGTAGCATTCCCTTAGCAGGTAAGGAATTACATCTTCAAATGCAGATTCCTTCATGGTAGCATTCCCTTAGCAGGTAAGGAATTACATCTTCAAATGCAGATTCCTTCATGGTAGCATTACCTTAGCAGGTGAGGAATTACATCTTCAAAGGCAGATTCCTTCATGGTAGCATTACCTTAGCAGGTGAGGAATTACATCTTCAAAGGCAGATTCCTTCAGGGTAGCGTTACCTTAGCAGGTGAGGAATTACATCTTCAAAGGCAGATTCCTTCATGGTAGCATTCCCTTAGCAGGTAAGGAATTACATCTTCAAATGCAGATTCCTTCATGGTAGCATTACCTTAGCAGGTGAGGAATTACATCTTCAAAGGCAGATTCCTTCATGGTAGCATTACCTTAGCAGGTGAGGAATTACATCTTCAAAGGCAGATTCCTTCAGGGTAGCGTTACCTTAGCAGGTGAGGAATTACATCTTCCAATTGTAATTGTAATTGAACATTTATATAGCGCCGCTCAAAAATCAGCAGCGCTCTCGACCTACGTCAGTGCCTGCATCAGACAACAAGAAAGTCTTAAGACGTCTACGGAACTGGGAAGGAGAGAGGGCTAGTAACTCGAGGTGAAGAGACTGGGGAAGAGTTCCAAGCTGATGGGTCAACACGAGCAAAGCACCTAGAGTGGGTCGTAGCAGAGCGCATGCGAGGGACAACCATAAGGCCACGGGTCGAAGATTGCAGAGGCCCTCGCAGGTAAGGAGGAGACAAAGGTGCAAAAGACCTCAGGTAGGATGGGGCCACCCCAACAAGGCAGTTACGCATGAGGGAAAGGATTTTGAAGTTTATCCGCTGTTGGATAGGGAGCCAGTGAAGGGTATCCCGAATATAGCCTGAGATATGGGCACACTTTGGAATGGCGCCTATAAACCGAGCAGCTGCATTAAGAATAGACTGGAGTTTGTGAGTATTAGGTAGCGTTACCTAAGCACGTACATTCATATTCCTAGGTATTGTGCCTCATGGGTCTTTTACATTAGCACGTTGCAACCTGTCAGCTTGGTGTTGTGAATAAACGAAATTGATTGATTGATTGAGGTGAGGTATAGTATCTGTAAAGACAGTTTCCGTTATGGTAGCATTATAGAATGTGAGGCATGATATCATCTAACTACGAAGGCAGTTTTCTGAAGACAGCTGAAAATGACTGTCATCTACTTTCTTTGTTTCATTTCCACAAGCAACCTGTTGGCATCCGAGGCTTTTCTAAAAAATGTTTTGGCTCAGGCACTTGTTTCAGTCTTTCTGCTTGCCCTCATCTGAACATCACATGCCAAGACATCTTTCTTTCGTCTGTTCTTCGCGACATCAGAGCAGAAATCATCTTAGCAGCAGTTCCAGTTTTAACAAGCTTTTGCAGTTTAAGTTAAATAATATTAATATTTGATATTTTGGACCTGGTTATGGCTTGGATTCTGTGTGCCATTGGTTGATGCCTTTTGCATTAGAAGCTATTAATTACAATTACAAGTTGATAATTACAATTACAGGTTACTAATTACAAGTTACCAATTGCAAGTTACTAATTACCAGTTACTAGTTACAATTACAAGTCACTAATTACAAGTTACTAAATATAATTACAAGTTACTAATTACAATTGCAGTTCAGATGCTAATGACTGGTTTGCTTGATTCTCTGAACTTCTTGGGATAAATGATAGAATTGTTGTCAGTTTGATTGAAGTGGTAGATTGAAAGGGAGTTATTATTAATTGGTTCATGATGGATTGGTTGCATTTGAAGATTGACTGAATGATTGTTTGCTGTAGGGTTACAATTACCGACTGGGAAGACGACTGTGATGCACATGGTCGCTCGAGAGACTTTGCCCGAACCAAACAGCCAGAGTGAGTTACATCGTCCAAGTCACACATTGTTTGGTATAAACGTTAATGCTTTTCACTTAAATGAGAAATTACTGACAATGGAGTCTTGCTGTAATGCTGCTGAAAGGTTGGACATAATGGGTGGGGGGACTGTACATTACATCATTGGATTTTAAGAGCCTGTATCTGTTTTGGACTGCTTATCCTCCATAGCCAGGCTTCAACATTCTGTAGACATGTAATCTAGACTGTTTTTATTCTAATCTTAGAGCTAATCTAATCTAATCTGATGACGTGTACAACTGGTGCCGTTATCATAGAGTCAAAGACATCAGTTGATGATCACAAAAAGGTTCTTCCAGAGTTACTGTCTTCAGGGAAGAGGCTTGAACCCATGTGTGAGGGGCTCTGTCAAAACCAGGCACATGTTGCATTATTTAAAATGAGATTCTTTCATTTTATTTTACAATGTGAAATCACGTTTCTAACAATGCAAAAATTATTAAGACATCTTCAGTAGAACCTGAGATATGCTAAATATCTTGAGCATTCTGAAATTGAGAAAATCGCATTCATTGTTTACACTAAATGACTAAAAGGTCCTTGACAACGTATAGTAATAATGGAATTCCTGCAATGATTGCTTGGTTTTTCAGAAATAAGGTTATGCCTTGTAGCATTAATAAATCTAAAAATAGACATACAGAGCTTTCTATAAATGTAAACCATTTGCTAGATGGCATGTAGAAGGTGATATTATTTGTATTACAAATTGGCTTGTTACTTTATTTTTCATGATCTTCTACAATTATGTGATTTTAGCAGATTAAATGCAAAGTGTTATCATCCAAATAATTTTTGGGGGTTCCACGGCAACTCGTCTACAGACTTTTCGTCTACAGACACTTCGTCTACCGACATTTCGTCTACAAGTGTATCTGTATCCAATACGGCTAATCAACAGAGGCCGCTTTCTTATAGTTTCGCTAAAATGTGCTAAATATTCTCAGGAATCCAGCTTCTAATTACTGAAAAGATTATTTTCAGCAATCCAGCTTCTATTGAATGGAAACTTAGTTTCATCCATCCATCCAGCTTCTATTTACAGGAAAAATTATTTCGATCAATTCAGCTTCCATTTTAAAATGACAATATCAAATAACTTTGTAGACGAAATGTTGGTAGATGAAATGTGTGTAGACGAAAAGTCTAGATGAATTGTCATGACACCATTTTTTTGATAGTTATGTTACATGAATTTTATTCAAACTCAAAATACACAATTTTGATCATTCAGGTCATTTATGTCCTTTTTCTCAAAATTGTATTTTGTAACATGCACCTGGTTTTGACAGAGCACCTCACATGTGGCACCTGTCACAAAATACAATTTTGAGAAAATGGACAAAAATGACCTGCAGGATCAAAACTGTGCATTTTGAGTTTGAATAAAATTCATGTAACATTATTATTACATTATTACTTTATCCCAAAAAATTATTTTGCTGAAAATGTTTTGCATTTTTATTTGCTCAAATCACATAGGCCTAATTGTAGAAGATCCTGAAAAATAATAATAAAAACCATTTTTGATACAAAGATATCGCCTTCTGCTATTGCCATCTAGCATTTGTTTTTACATAATATGGAAAGCTTTGCATGTCTATTTTTAGATTTATTAATGTTATAACCTTATTTTGCCAAAACTACATTTCACTACATTTCATTATTGCTATACGTGGTCAAGGACTTTCTAGTGCATACAATGATTGATTTTCTCGATTTTGGTATTCTCATGATATAACATTTCAAGTTAGCATATCTGAGGTACTACTGAAGATATCGTAATAATTTTTGCACTGTTAGAAGCATGATAATAAAATGAAAGAATCTCATTTTCAGAAAAAATCGATATGTGCCTGGTTTTTATGGTGCACCTCATATATTCTCTGCTCCAACCAATTGGCTACAGTGACAGTTAGTAGTGAGTGTAGACCTGAGTGAATGAATTGGCAGCGAATTTCAAAGCTTTTCAGGCCAACGACTGAGAAAGAAGGAGAACCAAACAGTTCCGTTCAAGAGATCGTTAATTTTGAAATCAGCAGAACGAAAACTGTTGAAAGATTTTGGACACAACAGATCAACCACTTTTTTAAAGAGTTTGGCATCAAACTTTGTGACATGCATTCAACAAGACGAATAATAATGAGATAATTATTCAGTCGTAGAAATAGAAATAATAATAATATGGAGGATTTTAATTCCCAAAGAACATTTATAGCTAGGATAAAATTGACATTGATAGTAATCGCGCAATCGGTTGATGCCTTGTGCATTAGACACAACGGCGCTATAGAAGTTACAAAAGTTAATTAATAGAGTATTTAATGAATCATTGTTTGTAGGTCAGATGAAGAAAGACAAAAGCGGTGACCAATCCAACTGCTGTGTTGTTGTCTAACATCCGATGAGAACTGTTTGAAAAGGAATCTGTCTGTCTTTCTCTCTTGCTCTGTCTGTCTGTATATCTCTGTCTGTCTCTGTCTCTGTTTTGTCCTCCTCTCTAGAACACAACGGCATCATCACTTGACAACTGCCTCCTCCTGACTGTTGCACCTGCATGATGCAACCGACTTCCCTCCGTTGTTAATCAGCGTATTATGATCTGTATATAGCATAGAATGAAGAAGACGTCGCCTGTACATAGGACTCACGTGGTCTGTCTTTGCAGCAGCACCAGCAACAGATCGTTGCGATGATGAGAAGTGATCCAAACGAATTGTTACGTTTATTTACTAATATTATTAATATCTAACTAAGATGGAACTGTCGTCTGTTGTAGCGAACCTTTTCACGTTAGCAGCTACTATTGCAATTTTTAAGATGGAAAATGTGTAAATAAATTGACTGAATGGAGAATTTGCTTTTTATTTTTAAAATGTTTACTTGTGTTGCATAATAGAAGCAAATTTATTTAGTAATTATTCATTTATTAAGTGCCACTATCTAATAATGAAGCATCAATCGATGGCACTGAGCAATTGTGAGTGAGTGACTTGCTCAGGGTCCTACAGAGTAATCGTGTGAGAGGAGGACGATGATCGAACCCACGCTCTGCTCATTGCAAGGCGAGCAGTCTAACCTATCGGGTACCCTATGAGAAGGTGTTTCTAGTGTGCCACTGCTGCATTAAACCTCCACTCAGAAGAAGACAACATGATCCATATGTTCTTGGCAATTCTTACCATCAATGAATTAATTTAATTTATGATGCCTTTTTAGTGCTCGGTAGTGTAGTGGTTAGTGCGCTGGACTGTCAATCGTGAGGTTGGGGGTTCAAATCCCCACCAGGTCAGAAAACTTGTTTCAAAATTTCTGTTCCACCAGTACCCCAGCCTGCTCGGCTACAATGTGTACACTGACCGTACACTGTCGGTGGGAAGATGAGACGGTAAGGGAGAGGATTGGCCACCAGCCCTCATAATGTCAAGGCTAAGAAAATGAAGTCGCTAACACTTAATACCCATGGCTGCCTCAGGATTCGCTTAAGGGACTGCTCTTCTTCTTAGAAGTCAGTTTACAATCTAGATTTTTATCTGTAAATCTTAATAAGTTTATATCTACTTTATCAATGGCTTCCTCATATTTGCCATTTTTTTTAAATAAATGTAGTTAGGCTATGCCTAGAATGTTAGAGCTATTATTAGTTCTGTTATTAGTTCTTCTTCTTCTTCGTTGCTTCTCCTCCGTCAGGCCAAGGCCAACGATGAGTCCTCAACTTGTCGTCTCCAGAGTTCTCTATCCTTAATTTTTTCCTTTGCTTCTGCAATGTTCATCTTCATTCTCTCCAGATCCTCTCGTATATTATCCATTCATATCTTTTGTTATTAGGTCTATTATAAATATTAGTTCTATTATTAGATCTATTATTAATCCTATTACTTGATCTATTATTGGTTCTATTATTAGTCAGATCTATTATTAGTGTAACCATTTGTGCAAATTTTGGACCCATAATTATATAGATGCGCACATGGGCGTCCGCAGGGGCGCAAGGATTTTGCGCATATTTGCAGAGGCGCATGTGCGCCCCCTGGATTTTGCGCATATTTGCAGAGAATTTTTGATTATTTGGTATGGACCTATAGACTATCTTTGTTTAGGCGGATATTTGAAAATTTAACGTATAGAGTTCTCTCTTGGTAATATGGAAATTCATATTGTCAACCCGAGACGGCGAAATGCATTCAGTCGTATCGAGCTAATTTGTATCGTATTCTTTTTCTGTTGTTTTTAGCCGATTGCCGCCAGATAACAGTTAGCCGCGTAGTTAGAACTTTATATATATATATATATATATATATATATATATATATATATATATATATATATATATCATCATCATCATCAGGGATCCATGGGCCGAAGGCCCGTAGGTGTTCAACGCTTGCATCGTATCCATGGGCCGAGGCCCGTTGGAGTCGAATGCTTGCATTGGATTTCATTCGTATTTTTTCTTTACGAACGGAGTATCTGCACCCATCCGTTCGACCTTCGCACTTCTCCCTTAAAGAGAGTTCCAGGCTTAGGACTGGCTCTGATATCCACTTGTGGTATCAAAGGCGGCGATGCCGCCCACGTTTGCCAGCTTTTTCAGGGTTCCTGCTGAGCCTGTCCACCTCGCGTAGCGCCCTAAGGTGGTACTTCAGCCAAGACCTTCACCACTGATGGTCAGGGCCGTAAATCCTGGGGAGGGAAGGGAGGGAATTCCCTCCCCACTTTTCAGCTTGGGAAGGGAATGTGAAGGAATTCCCTTCCCACAAATTTGTCTAAACTGTGAATATTTAAACCCCAGTCGCTACAATCTGTTCCTTTGTGACGGGCAGTCAGACGAACAGCCTTTCTGCCGTGCACCCAGGTTATCGGATATACCGACTGACTGACTGGCAGAGCTTGCAGAGGTATACTATACCGGTTAAGGCTTGTAAGATTGATAGACCCTGATAACCTCTACATAATGAGGTCAATCCTCAAACTTTCTTGTGAAGTCTCATATAGGCCCCGCACATAATACCCTGTATAAGTGACTCGGCTCCAGCATCAGCAGGAATATACATCAAGTAGCCTCCCACACACATTCTTGTCATGCATGAGACGAGGGTTTGCAGTGTAGGGCCTATATCAAATTTCTAGCAGAGGAGGAAGTCAAAGAGGAATAGCAGAAGAAGGAATACGAGGACGAAGTGGAGGAGGAGGAAAAAAGAAAGAGGAAGAGGTAGAGGAGGGGAGGAGGAGGAAGGGGAGGAGGAGGAAGAGGGGGAGGTTAGTGGTCATTAGGATGTAGGATGGATTTAGTCTAAGCCACGAACCTCTGGATAATATTAATAGGAGCCCTTGCCTCTGCAGCGAAATCCAGCTGTGGCATGCATACACCGCATTTTGGACTTAAACTGTCATGACACATACATGTAGGTTTAGATGTCAATATCAATAATAAAGTGACCATTGTGGAGGTAAGTTCATTCGCTGTTCATCAGTCTTACATTATAGATCTTATTATTTTTGCAGTCAAAGTTTTTCTGTTTTATGCATATTTTATTTAAATCTGGTTGAAAGGTTTTATTTCTTGTGGAAATATCTAACCACGTCTGCATGTGATTTGGCAGGAAAAACTTTAGCTTTAGCAAAGCAATATCCTGGCTGGCCTTAATGGTCAGGATTTCATAAGTCATAACAGAAATGCAACATTTATCCTCTGTACATAAGGCAAATTTTGGATGCACCCAGTTAACATCATTGGACCTGTTGTATTTTTTAACACAGTACAATCCTTTCATTCCTTTGGATATTTCCAAACGTTTGTGTCAGCTTACCGTCTTACGTATACTATACATGTTGGCAATTCCATCAACAGTAGCCTCTGCAGAGAGACCATTCGGCAAACTCAAGATGATTAAGAGTTTTTAGGGTCTATAATGTCTCATTAACACCTGATGCATTTGGCCAGGTTGAGCATTGAGTCTAATATTGCCAGAACAATTGATTTTGAAACTGACATCAGAAATTTGGGGGGAAAGGGCCAGGAGTGCTTCTTTGTTGAGCAAATAAGCCTATTAAGTTTTTAAAAAGCATGATCATTTTCTTATTAGTGACAGTGGTGTGGTGGCTTCCAAGTTTTTCTTTTAATTGAGTCTTCATAACTCCATTTGAATCCCTGATTGAAGTAAAGGCACACAGTCACAATTGGTTCATTTACAATGAATCAATCATTTATTGTCAATGATTGGTATGACAGCTGTTTTAACTTCTTAAAGTAAATTTTCAATGCTTACTGCTGTTTTGTTATCTTTGGTCAGCTTCAGGGGCTTCGCTCCTCTGACCACTGAGGGCCTTGACCATGGGCTTCCCCCATAAATAATAATAGCTCAATAATACGTTTTGCAGACTTAGTTCATGCAGCAAGTAATATTGCTTTGTTAACTGTTATTTTAGCATTATAATTTAAAGTATAAAATACTCAAAACATTTTTAAGTAAAAGTAGGCTATCAATATTGTCATTCCATTGTATTTTAAATACAGGTAGAAAATACTTATAATAGTATTTAAAGAAGTATTTTAAATACTTGTATTTAAAATACTTCCTATCACAGAATAAAAATAGTAAGAAATAAATAAGAACAAGAAGGAAACACGTTCGACCAAATAACCACAGTTTTGCACATGTAGACTTAATACAAAACTTGACAAGCTGGCCAAGTATACTACACCGTAAAAACTTTTTTGGCCCCCTGAAAAAACTGAAATGACGTCCCTGAAAGTGACTGGGAAACCAATGCAGCTCATCGTTAAAGTGTTAACCTTGTGGGTAACTGATTTCAGTGGGCTTCTTAAGTGAACGTGCAGTTTCCCTCCCCACATTTTGAAACAGATTTACGGCCCTGCAGATGGTGCAGCCTCGCAGGCACGTATATATATATATATATATATATATATATATATATATATATATATATATACAAATGTACATGTATATATATATAAACATATATAATTGACACTGGCTGAAGCGACAGTCTCTAAGTAATCAGATTCTTCCATTAGATGCCATCTAACACACGCTCTGTCAGACTTTTTAAACATACCCCGCTCACTTCGGAACCAGTCCCAAGCCTGGATGAAGGAGGAATGCGAACCTATTGATCTTTGTTGTCGCACGGGTCGTTAAACTGAAACTTCTACTACTTCGCTTTGTGAGTCAGTCGGGCAGTATCACAGGCACGGAAATGAACACTTCTGGACAATTTCGTAGGAACTGTGAGGGTCGACTGCCAGTGACGACCGTTTATCTCTGTATACGATGTGTGTACATCCCAAAAATTTCAGACAACAAAGTCGAATTCACAGATAGAGTGATAAATCAGTTTGGACTTTGTACAAGAACCCAGACGATTGCAATTGTTATTTCAAGAATAAGGTCAGATTTCAATCATATAAAAATTAATGAATAATCATAATAGTTTTTGACAGTTAATGTTTATGAATTTTTCACATGTTGGGATCCGCGCTACAGGATTAAGAGGTAGCCAGGGCCGATGGGTGCGAGCGTCGACGGTGGAGTGATCGGTTGCTTTCCACGCCCTATTCAGTCCCTGTGACAACTATTTAAAAGTTTGCGCCCCCCTAGAAAAATTCCTGCGGACGCCCATGGATGCGCAGTGGTGAATAAGCTGGTGCCCTGTGCTTGGCTTTCGAGTGGTGCCATAGATTTGTGGAGATTAAGGTAGGCCTAGAGGCGTCAGACTTGACCCAATCAGAACGCGGAAGTGGCGCATTTAGCCAAAGAAGCAGAACTTCCGGCGGCTGAATGCAACAATGGAGGACCGTTGGTCGTCCACTGGAATTATCCAGAAGATCATCCATCCAGAGGATCATTCCGCAGAAGTTGACTGAAAGCCATCGAAGACTAAAACATCACCAGTCACCACGGATTTAAAGGACACAAGATGTCCGACGATGCGCAACAGTGAGAAAGACAGATAACCGGAATTATTGTTCTCTGGTCGTATAGTTATGTTGGGAGGCATGCAGACCGATTGGGGGAGGAGGCGCTTCATTCGAATGGCGCTAAATAATCCGCCGTTTGGAGTACATTACAACATGCCTATCAGTGGCAGCGCCAGGATTTCGGGTCTGGGGCCTACAGCCCTAAGCCATTCCCTTTCTCCCCTCCTCCTATTCTCCAAACCTTTGCCATCCTGTACCTTCCTTCCGTACACTAACCCTCTTTCATACCACTCCCTTTCTTCCCCTTCCCTCCACGCCTTCTTGGTCCCTTCCTTTCCACATACTACGCCAACCACTGCCGCGAAGATGCACCCTTTGAATCGGGGTTCCGGAGGTTTTCCTCCGGGAAATTTTTTTAGGTTCCAGATGCCTGTATGTGCGTTTTAGCACACATCCGGTGAAAAACGGTATTTGCATGTCTGGCAACTGCTGTTGTAATAGCCTATATTATACTAGTAAGTTTACTAGTAGGGGGTCGTCCATTAATGATGTCAACAAATTTTAGGCAGTTTTTGACCTCCTTCCCCCTTGTCAACAACTGTCAAACATTGACGGACCCACTACAAAATTATGTCAACAATCTCAGAACCCCCCTACAAAAAAGAAACAAAATGCCTCAATACATGTAGAATCATTTTTGGTCTTCCCTGTTCCCTAGCCAATGCACTGATATGTAATAGTCAAGTTATAATTGTTGTTAATTGTTATATGCATTGTGCTTCTGGAAATAAAAAAGTTGTCAGTTTGTCAGTCAGTCAGTTATGTTTTTACATTTTACACTAAAAAATGCAATCTCGAATTTCAAAATAATATAGGGCCCTATGAGTTTAATTTATTACCAGCTTTTTAGTAGTATTAAACATTAAGCACTTTATACATTTTTAGCATTTCTTAATGTTTTCGCTACCATTTGTAAGGGTCTGTGTTGATTTATTGGAGAAAAATTTCTTAACGTCAACTTGTACCGAACCCCTCCCTCTTGTCAACAACTGTTAAACTTTTCCAAACCCACTCCCCCTATTTTGTTGACATAATTAATGGACGACCCCTAGTCAGCTTTGAGCAACTGCGTTCAAGTTCAAGCGTTGCCTACTGTTAGTCGTAGCGCAGAGTCAGTCTTCTGTCACCCTTGCTGAATTTGTCAATCGCCTTTTCCCAGTTCACAGCTGATCGTCCAACAATTCCCTTTCAATCGCTAGTATGGAAACGTTGCGCAATCTATCGTCGATTTGGCCTGTCTGGAACCTTCCTTTGCTCCTGAGTGTGTGGTTCATGGGTCAACCAGGTCTCCATGGGTCCCCGCCACCTACTGGCTACCTGATTTGATACGATTAACGACCGAAACTGGCCGCTCGCTTTCGCTGTTGTGACTGGGAGTACCATAGACGCAACCACCCTATGGGACCCGTGGGACGCGTCCCCCCGAACTTTCGAGGAGGCTGGGACTGTCCCCCAACTTTTGAAAATTTTGAGGTAAACAAGAGCCCAAAATGCACTCAATTTGGTATCAAATGCTCAAAATTGTAGCCGGCATCTGGGTCTCCGCCCCAGACCCCGATTGGGGAGCTTACGACGCTCCCCATACCCCCTATAGTCGTTAGGGGCTTCTTGCCTTCGGCAATCGCAACTTCGCGCCTTCGGCGCTCGCAATTCCCCCCACTCAGACATTCTAGTAGGTCCCCTCCAACTTCTGGACCGTCGTTGCGCCCCTGACTGGGACAGTGATAGCGATCATTGAAGCATGAGCCAAATCTCGTCAAAACCTGCCCTAAAACTGTATTGGCACACTTTTTGTCGTTGGCGTGGCATTTGACACTGTGGACCATGAGATATTTCTTGAACGGTTTGGTCTGTCTGGAACCTTCCTTTGGTCCTGAGTGTGTGGTTCATGGGTCAACCAGGTCTCCATGGGTCCCCGCCACCTACTGGCTACCTCAGGGCTCCGTCTTGGGCCCCTATAGCTCCTCTACCTTAACTGGCCGCTCGACCTTGCGTCGCTTCTTGCTTTCTATGCTGCACTGGTCCAGCTATATTATGCAGACGATGTCCAGGCCTACTTGCACTGCTCTGTCTCTGACGCTATTGCGACCACTCCGGTTATGAGCTCGATCATGGGAGCCCTTGAGACCTTGATATCCTCTAACCGGCTGCGGCTTAGCTCCACTGAAATTCAGTTCATTTGGCTGGGCACCCCCAGCAACTAGCTAGGCTAGACATGACTCCCCTCGCTGCCGTCTCCCCCATTTCACTTTCTCCCCTGTTGTGCGTGACCTTGGACTGAGAACTCTACTTTCCATATCAACCTCCTTAACCGTGATTTCCTCTACCAATTATTGCGCCAGCTCTACGCTGTCGCACGCTCTCTCTCACTGCCTCTGCTACCTACCTGCTCTAATTCTAATCGATTAGCAATAATTCTAGCTAATCGTACCCATCTCTGTTTCAACCTTAGTGAAGACAGCTCTTCCGAAGTGCCTATGTATGGCCATCGGTTGATATCTTTGTGCCGCACCAGACACCGGTCCCACAGAAGTTACTCATTACCAGGGCTTTTTTAGCGTGCAGTTCTACACAAAATGTGCAGTTCTAACAATTCCTTTAAAAAGCCCTGCTAATTACATTAGTTACGATCGATGAAGGGCGTTCACTCGATATTTCGACTGAGGCGCTCGAATAGACCGACCACAGATCCTGTTGATGGTCAGCAACAGGCCTCAGTGATTTCCGGTCTCTGGTTAACCAAAGGAAGCGCAGAAGAGTCACCAAACGAGGTCTTCTCTATTGACCTAAGACCATGATGGACCGATATATATGACCAGTGGTAGGCCTATGGGCCTATGCATAGGCCTATATATAGGCTATAATTATATGGCCAGTTGTAGACTTATGGCCGTGTTTGGTCCTTGGCCTCTGTATGGTCGTGTCTAGGTCGTCTAGGCTGATATTGATATATGACTACTTGTGTAGGCCTATATGGGGATTAGCGTCTAGAGGAGAGACCGCTTTGAACAGGGAAGTAGTCTTCCATGGTTCAAGCAGCGTTGTGACATTCCTTCACAGAATAATATTCCTCAGAGCTGCATCGCTGGAGACCTTAAACACTCTAAAGCCGGGTGTTCACAACTAGAACACAGTTTTAAACGCCAAATTGTAACACTAATAGAACGCGTCCGGGCGTTTCTAATGTTAACGCTGGCGTTAAGTTTTTGAACACTAGTGTTATGATTATTGAACACCTATGCGCGTCACTGATAGAACGCGTCCGGCGTTTCTAATGTTAACGCTGGCGTTAAGTTTTTGAACACTAGTGTTATGATTATTGAACACCTATGCGCGTCACTAATAGAACGCGTCCGGCGTTTCTAATGTTAACGCTAGCATTACATTTCTGAACACTAGTGTTATGATTTTTAAACGCTTAATGGGTGTTCTACTCGTTAACGCATGACGTGTGCAAATTCTTTAACGCGTAATTGTAACACTAATAGAACGCGTCCGGGCGTTCAAACCCTGCTCTAAACGCTAGTGCTCATGAACGGAACACAACAATGTGCTCTTCATTAACACTAGTGTTCCCAACCTATGAACACTTGCAATAATCACAAATTTTCAGAGTTGAGAGAAAACGCGTATGTATACATAATATACAATACAATATAACGAAAGCATCATGCATGTATGTATAGGCCTAATATATTCAAAAATTAAGACAAAATATGAGCACAGCTGTTATCTGACAGTCAGAATTGAGATATAAACTAATCATACTTCAATGCAATTGCACAGTAAGGGTTCGTCCATAAAGGACGCCCAAAAAGTACCTCCTTTGGACCCTCCATCACCCTTTGTCCGCTTTTGGTCTTACTCTCTCACTTTGCAGACGTCTGCACTCCAAAGCCAGGTAACAGTTATAATGCACTAACATGCATTGCAGAAGACACCCTTACAAAACTCCTTGTTCTATATCTTAATTTATAAGCACATGCATAATTGAATTGTCTGAATATATACTTGCTATTTGAAACTTGAAAGTAAAGCAAGTTTCCATACGTCAATTACAGCACTCAAAGCTGTAAAAACTGAAGTAATATATCCCATCTTATAACTGAAGTTGGTGCTTAAAGCAGGTTGAACTAAAAGCCTTGCACATGTACATGTAGACCCATCTGGACGTCTGCTTAAGCCATAAGACTTTCTCCCTTGTCCGCATTTGCATGACCCTCCCTCCCTCTGTCCGGATATCATATAGCCCATATTTGAATGATCCACAACCAAGTCTCATGGATATTTAAATTTAAATCCAAATGCTAATAAAAAATAAATAAAAGCACACATGCAATTCCAACAGAACACAGAACTACAAATATCCTAAATTAACTAGAAATTAATTAAAATGCCATTGACATTGATGATAATTGTTAACATTCAAATGTCACATTCAACTTTAGCACCGGAAAATCCTGCAAGAAATGGTTCTTTAAGATTTTGTCAGTGTCACAGGATAAGACGTGGTTAATCTCGGGTAATGACTCTGGCAAACTTTAAATAACAGCACAAAGTTTCATAATGAAAAATTTGAACTGCTTGCTGGTGTCCTTCACATAATTGTCAGAGTTTGGAGAACGCCCAAAAGATTAGCATAAAACCTAGAGTATTCTAGGTCGAAAACATAGTGTGAGACAAGCAGCAGCAGGGTGGCACTCAGAATATTGGTCTTTGGCACTTCAGTCACAGCTGTGTCACCAACAATGAAAATGCGGGTAGGCCTATGTCGTCGCTCACTGTCAGAACGACGATATGCAGGGCTCACTCTCCGCTGTCTCCAAATACTGTGCCACAGCATTGTCTGCAATGATCTGAAACAAAGTGCACAACATTCAAAATGACTAGTACTACAGTATGTGTAAAAATGTAATAGATGATGTTTGATTGAACATTATGCACATTGAAAGGCAGGCATGAAGACACAGAGAGAAGCAATTGTACAAGTGACGACACAGAGAGAAGCAATTGTACAAGTCATCATTCTCCTATAGTTTAGGTACACTGGATAGGTTGCAAATATCAAAATTATATGGAAATATATTTGAGCAGTTGAAAATGTATCAATTTTAGTTTATAAAATTGCTTGAACATTCAACAAATGCAACTGTTATAATATCCTTAAAAAAAACTTACATTCAAGAGTAATTTGCAAACCATGATTATTAATTAGTTGTTATCACCATGGCACATTGAATTGCTCCTTACATTTTGTGTACATTTATAGCAATGAGAAATTGTGATAAAAATTAGACCACAGAAAACTTTCTGAATCAACGGTCACTGACCTTCAACACAACTATTAGAGAAAGCTGGAAAATGCTGGCCTCTTTCCTTCTCACTTCCCTGGCTGAAATGTGTCTTGTGCTGTACAAGTGAACTGCACGAGTAACATTCGGCCAGCACCCTATACAAAAAGAGACCACACATATAATCGTAATCGTAATAATCTCCAAACGTCTAATGTGCCACTAGAAAGCCTGTTATGAAATCGATATGTTTTAAAGAGACTTTTTGGATCCAATCTATTATCTATTCTAGCAGTTAACACTGTCTACTTAATAATGAACTCTAACATCAATTTTACATTTTTTAAGCTGTAAAGAAACAAAAACAAAAAACAAAATCACATTTAGTTATAGACTTTATAAATTCCCAAATGCTATAGGAAGCATGTTAAACAACATCAAATTCAGGCAGTAAAACACCACTACCGACTACTTCGCCCTTGTCACTTGAAGTTATTGGATCTGACCCTTCATCAGTAAATTTTACAGCAGCATTTATGACCTGTTTGTGATGACGATGTCATGCACTTTTAAATTAGGCCTATTTCTGTGCTGCGTACCCGCATGCCACTCTGAAATTTGCTTCATGCTGAAGTGATCTGGCGCAACGATTCTTTATTATCCATCCATTTTAAGTGCTAAATGGGTTATTATCCATGTTAGGTACTAAATGGGTTAATTACCTTACATAAAACTGAGGAATCAGAACTTTGCGATATTACAAGTACTATAGCGTCTAAAGTAGCCTACTTAGCGAATTTGCTACTGAATATATGAGGTCACGTTTTGCACGTAGGCTATTTCGCGCGGATAAATACTCACGCTTGTGTAGTTTTACAACAATTTCAGGCACAAAATGAACCTGTTCAACAGATTTTATTCCGCAATTTCGTTAAAAATAAGACTTCAGCATATCAGCACTTCGAAACATAACCGCCATTCCGCGAACAGGCAACAACGAAAGTGGGTCGCGTACGTAGACCTAATTAATATTCATGAACATAGCCTAGTTGTGCCTCGATGGGCACATGGTTTAACTTGCTTTGCAAAATGAAAACATATATCGTAAACAAAGCGAAACATAAGATTATTATAATATCTCAATTTCAGAAAAATTTCTACTGCGATGCCCGACTGAATATGTAACACAAACTTAGCGAACTATTTATGGACAGATCACGATTCGCGGACGAAGACGTGATTAATATTCATCATGTAGTGGTCAGAGATTGAACGCATGCGTTCAAATATAGCATCCCAACGCGTCCTTAATTGAACGCCGGTGTTCAAAAATGCAGCTCCAACGTAGCCTACACTTGTATTCTACTTACTTCATGTACAAATGCTAAAGGAATTTAAAGGTTATTCATGCCATTTATAATTGTTTTTATCGTATACGCTTCAGTATTACATGTCGATTTTGATTGTTAGCCTATATCGCGCCATTATCGTTGTTTGACAGTCTTCTGACTTGATTTCGATAATATTTTAATCATTTAGGCTACATAATGAATGCTGCATTTCTAAACAGGCTTATGATGGACAATTTTTTCCTTAGACCTTTAGGCCTATACAGTTACAGCGTCTTTGACGTAGGTTACATGTCTGTTTTCCGTAACTTGAACGCACGACGCGTCGTATTGAACACGCGTGTTCATATTTTTAAACGCCCGTGTTCATTTGTAGAACACGTCAGATGTGCTGCCGGGCGCGTCCGGCGTTCTGAGGATTTACAGTGAACCCATTCATCCACTTATGATACGAACGTGATTTACATCGAAAGTGTACAATGGTCGTCGGCCTCTGCTATAAACGAATGCGTATATACAACGTTTGCTTAAGTACCTAACTCCTCAGTGTATACAAAAGTCCTTTATAGGCCTAGCAGATCCTTTTGACTGACGCAGGTCTCAGGCCTACATAGAACTCTGCGCTGCATGCTTAGGATTATAAAGTCATTTCAGCGCTATACTAGTTCACAGAATGTAAACGTCGGTCTGTCTGTCTCATTGTGTGCGCCTGTGCGCCTGTGTCTGTCCCAGTGTATGCGTGTGCTCTGTGTGTGAGTATATACCAGGTATTTTCAAAGGAAGCGTATAGACGTATACATGCATGAGGCTTCTTCGTTTGCTATCGTAGGCGTCTTATTATTAAGACGTTAAGTCAAAGCGTCAGTTTCGCCGCCTCAAAGCAAGAAGGATCTCGATCGCTAGAGACAAGAACAGAGACCAAAGACGACCTTTGCACAAAGCAATAGTATAATAGATGTTTCTGGATTCTTTCTCTTTACCTCTAGACAACCGTTCTTCTTGAGGTAAGTTCCATATACCATCGTCAGCCCTTCGATCGGTGCCCCACTTCCCCCTCAAACAGCCAAGGGGTGAGTTGTAGGTTGGTTAAAGGATGCCCTCTTCCATTTGTTGGGAATATTTAAACCGTCGAAGAGACTCGAGGAGAAGAGTTAGAGGCGCTGATGCTCCTATATACAGTGTATGGATTCCAGATCTTCTGTCGACCCAATCTGGAGTCTTCTGGATGAACTATAGATACAGGAGCGCCATCGGTCGTAGCCCTGTGTTAATGAGGGATCAGTGTGGACAAGAGTCGTATTGACGATGGGTGGAAAGGAGGGTTGAAGTAGTTGAAACATACAACAAAGGCTGCATAAGACGGAAGAGAATGTCTGATCAGCTGTGTGATCTGCTGAGATTATTCTGAGTTGGAGATTCTTACAAGTAGACATCAACGTTAAATTGGCCACAATATAAAACAGTCTAACAAAACGAGCCTTATAAAGAGCCTTTCCAGCGACTCCAAAAAGACGACGTAACCCGTTGTCTACCAGCGGGGACTCCTCCGTTCATTTTCCTGTCTCCTCGGCTTGACCTCCCCAGATTCTGGCCTGGCACCAGAATGGACCACACAAACTGGCTAGTGCTGACTTGATTTGATATATCGCCGGTGGTGAATAACCTGGTTTCGCTGACGTGGCTTTTGTGGGGCGCTGAGAAATTGCGAAGATTCACATAATCATTCATTCATTTGGCATCTACTACATGTAGTGCAGGCGGCCACTCCTGATCAGCTTCGGACTTTAACCTGGGTCTAGAAGACGAGCTTTTCGATCGGTTCAATCTGGATCGGACTCGGCTGACGTCAGAATCATTGTTCGATGTTCGAGGCCAGTGTTTCTATCGGAGGAGACTCGGCCACGCCTTCGAGGTTGGCGGCCCCGCCTTAGAGAGAATCTCCGATGCAGTCCCCTGCGTGCCATCGTCACGCATCGCTGAAATCTGAGAGCGGGACGGGCGATGAGACGCTCAATGAACGCCGTTGACTTCTGAAATGTTCCACCCTATACAGATGCAAGCGTCGGACGAGTGACTCTTTGCTCAACATTTTTTTTCTGTTGACCTTGAGACGTACATCATGTCTTCTTCACCTTAATAGTCATCCATGGGTGTGGCATTTTACATTGAGATTTGACAGCCACCCTATAAGATGTCTACATTCACATGAATATATATACATACATACACAGACGTATATACATACACCCATAGATACATTTAAAAATTCATAAAGTAGGGCCTATTGAGTTTAAGATTTTGATGCTTGTGCGTGGTTGCTTTGTGTGCTGCACGGCTGCATCTAGGCCTAAGGAGATGGGCCTCGTCTCTATCACATCCATTCCTGGCCGTAGATGTCTTCGCTCTGCTGCACTGCATGTTGCCCTCGTTGTTCCCTAACCAGAACATTCACAGTGCAGCACAGAAGCTTCGTTCTGATCGGTCTTACTTTCTGGAATTGGTTGCCTGACATCTTGCGACATGACCTCCTTCGTCTTTCTTTTCCTCTTTTCCGTAAGCGATTGAAAACTGTTTTGTTCAATCGTGATTTTCTTTTGTTAGATCTGGAGCATCTCTGATTAATCTCTCTGGAAGAGGCGCTACATTTTTTTATATAAAAATATCAATTACAATAAGTACATAATTTTCGCTGATGTATTCAGGTTTCAAACCCCATTCACAGGGCGATCGATAACCGACTTTTCTTCT